>ONZH01024547.1:0-18128 GCA_900303285.1 Rhinella marina | reverse complement strand
CATGATTCTGCCACAGTTTTTGAATCATTAACATTAAAGGGTTTCTCCTAGATATATATATTGATGATCTATCCTCATGAGCCAGCACTAAAATGCTCGGGTGCTCGTTATTCGAGTGGAACTTTTCCCGATGCTCGGGTGCTCGTTTCGAATAATGAACCCCATTGAAGTCAATGGGAGACTCGAGCATTTTTGCAGGGGACCAAGGCTCTGCCTAGGGAAGGCTGGGTGAAAACCTGGAAACCTCAGAAAATGATGGAAACACCACGGAAATGGACAGGAAAGGAAGGATGTTTCGCTGGAAAAGCCAGAGGAGTTCCCCCTGGGCTAGCGTGTGTGGTGGTGACAACAGCCAGAATGGATTTTGAAAAACTGTTGCATCAACCGGTATGGTATCGATTCTTCTCAGTTTAATACCATATACGTCTCCTATCTTGGGACCTTATAGTTCATGGATTTTTTGACCACGGAAAACGGAAAAAGAGCTTGCTCTGGCCAGGGGAGTATCTTTCCCACTGCAGCTAAGGGGACGTGTCCATGCTCTGCCTATCACAGGTCAGGAGGCAATTAAAAGAAGAAAAAGAAAAAAACATCAGTACAATATATAATACGTCCCATATCCGGGTAAATTGTTTGGAGTGAGGGCCTGTAGGTGGGGGGAAGGAGGTTTCGCTGGAAGAGCTAGAGGAGTGCCCCCTGGGCTAGCGTGTGTGGTGGTGACAACAGCCGGATGTAGTTAGAATGACGACGCAGGACCCCAACTTAAAAATTTAGCATCAACCGGTACAATTGTCAATTATGAGCTCGATCAAGTGTGGCATGACTTTTAAATGGATATTGCATGTGGTCACGTACTCCCTGGAACCCCATAGTCACCCCTTCCCTGATGTGCTAGCCCAGAACATTCTCTGCCCCAATTCGTAAGACCTTTTGCTGTTTCCGTGTGCTGACAGTGTGGATTTACCAGTGTTGTCTGAGGAGGTGGTGGACAATGGCGAGACACAGGTGTCGGGGGGTGAGGTAGTTGTATGGGAAGAAAGTTACAGTGGGGACTCCTTGGGGAGAATTTCTCATGATGGGACAGATTCAACTTGGGTGGATCAGGCACAGGAACAGATCAATTTTTTTTGGTGTTTATTTAACTTTTATTTAGCAAAAATAACCACAGAGATATTTATTCGTTATCTTCTCTGCGCAGTCTGGCGTTGGGGTTCGTCACTTTGATGGCGAGCTTTGCCGCTCTCTCCACAATGGTCTTTAGGTTCTTAGATGGAGACGTTGTTGGCGATTTCAGTACAGAAGGACTTGTTGCTCATCAACAGAATCTCGACCTCCTTGACATTGCAGACCAGGAATTTGCGGGTGGACCAGGAATTTGCAGAACCCTGTTGGCAGCATGTGTTTGGTCTTCCACTTGCTACCGTATCCAGTGGTGGGCAATATAGATACGCAGGTAATATTATTTTTCACACCTATCCCAAAAATAATAATTTACACAGTTTGCGCAAATAAAACTGGAAACTGGAATTGGAGAGAGGGCCTGTAGCCGATGTTACCTGCCCGGAAAAATTGTTTTGGAGAGAGGGCCTGTAGGTGGACCTCCGGAAAAATTGTTTGAAGAGAGGGCCTGTAGGTGGACCTCCGGAAAAAGTTTTTGGAGAGAGGGCCTGTAGGTGGACCTCTGGAAAAATTGTTTGAGTAGAGGGCCTGTAGGGGGCCCTCCTGAAAAATTGTGGCAAAAGAGTGCCAGTTGGACCTCTAAAAAATGGTGTTTTTTGGGTCAGCGTTAGGCAAAGACGATATGGAGGAGGAGGAGTAGGAGGAGTAGAGAAGAGGAATCGGATACATAAGTAATATTAAATTTTAGCTGCTTTCCCCCGGAGGAGATTTGAATTCTGGTGAAATCCAGGCTTTGTTCATTTTAATAAGCGTCAGCCTGTCAGCGCTGTCAGTTGACAGGCGTGTACGCTTATCGGTGATGACGCCACCAGCTGCACTGAATACCCGCTCTGACAGCACGCTAGCGGCAGGGCAGGCCAGCATCTCCAAGGCCAGCGCCAGTTCAGGCAATGTGTCCAGCTTTGAAACCCAGTAGTTGTATGGAGCAGAGTGATCGCTACGGACGTTGGTATGGTCAGCTAGGTACTCCCTCACCATCTTTCTGTACAGCTCCCCCCTACTCTGCCTAGACTGGGGACAGGTGACAGTGTCTTGCTGGGGTGACATAAAAGTGGCAAAGGCCTTGGAGAGCGTTCCCCTGCCAGTGCTGGACAAGCTGCCTGCTCGCCTCCTCTCCCCCGCTACTTGGCCCACAGAACCATGCCCTCTGCCGCTAGCAGCGTCAGATGGGAAGAATTGTTTCAGCTTGTGCACCAGGGCCTGTTGATATCTATTCACTCTCATACTCCTTTCCTCTGCAGGGATGAGAGTGGAAAGGTTCTGCTTGTACCGTGGGTCCAGGAGAGTGAACACCCAGTAATCGGTGTTTGAAAAAATTCTTCTAAACGCAAGGGTCACGGGATAGGCAGCCTAACATGAAGTCTGCCATGTGCGCCAGAGTCCCCAACACGTAAGAATTCCTCTCCTCACTGGCCTGACTCTCCATTTCCTCCTCCTCCTCCAAGTCCTCCTCTTCAGCCCATACACACTCAAGAGTTAAGGACTGAGCACTGGTACCCTCTACTGTCTCGCCGACATTCTCCTCCTCTTCCTCCTCATCCTCATCCCTCCCGATACGCGCTGAGAAAGACCGGAGGGTGCTCTGGCTATCAAGCGACGTATCTTCCTCCACCGTCTCTTGTGACAAGCGCAAAGCATTCCGACTTGATGCTGAGCAGTGAGTTTTTCAACAGGCAAAGCAGCGGGATGGTGAGGCTGATAATGGTGGCATCGCCGCTGACCATCTGTGTTGACTCCTCAAAGTTGCTCAACACCTGGCAGATATCAGACATCCACGTCCACTCCTCATTGTAGACTTGAGGAATCTGACTGACCTGACTACCAGTTCTGGTGGAAGTTGACATCTGGCAGTCTACAATCGCGCTGCGCTGCTGGTAAACTCTGGATAACATGTTTAATGTGGAATTCCATCTCGTGGGCACGTCGCACAACAGTCGGTGAGCGGGCAGTTGTAGGCGGCGCTGCGCTGCCCTGAGAGTGGCAGCATCTGTGGTCGACTTGCGGAAATGCGCACAGATGCGGCGCACCTTGGTGAGCAAATCAGACAGATTGGGGTATGTCTTGAGGAACCGCTGAACTATTAGATTGAACACGTGGGCCAGGCATGGCACATGTGTCAGTCTGCCGAGTTGCAGAGCCGCCACCAGGTTACGCCCGTTGTCACACACAACCATGCCTGGCTTGAGGTTCAGCAGTGCCAGCCACACATCGGTCTGCGCCGTGATGCCCTGTAACAGCTCTTGGGCGGTGTGCCTTTTGTCACCTAAGCTCAGCAGTTTGAGCACCGCCTGCTGGCGCTTACCCACGGCACTGCTGCTGCGCCTAGAGCTACCGACTGAAGGCGCCGTGCCCACGGATGGTAATTCGGTGGAGGAGGAGGAGGGGTCGGAGGAGGAGGCATAGTACGTCTGAGAGACCGTGACCGAGGTAGGCCCCGCAATCCTCGGTGTGGGCAGTACATGAGCGGCCCCAGGGTCATTCTCGGTCCCAGCCTCCACCAAGTTAACCCAATGTGCCGTCAGTGAGATATAGTGTCCCTGCCCGGCAGCACTTGTCCACGTGTCCGTGGTTAGGTGGACCTTCTCAGAAACAGCGTTGGTCAGGGCACGGATGATGTTCTGTGACACGTGCTGGTGTAGGGCTGGGACGGCACATCGGGAAAAATAGTGGCGGCTGGGGACCGAATACCGAGGGGCAGCCACCGCCATGAGATTGCGAAAGGCCTCGGTCTCTACCAGCCTATAGGGCAGCATCTCCAGGCTAAGCAATTTGGAGATGTGGACGTTGAGGGCTTGGGCATGTGGGTGGGTGGAACTGTATTTCCTCTTGCGCTCCAGCGTCTGCTGTAAAGACAGCTGAACGCTGCGCTGGGACACGTTGGTGGACACTGTGGAGGATCGTGGAGGCGAAGGTGTGGTTTTCCGGCGGGAGGCGCTCGTGCCGGGGTCCTGGGCAGGGGGTTGACTAGCAGAGGCAGCGAGTGACGCAGGGGTTGACTAGCAGAGGCAGCGAGTGACACAGGGGAAGGAGCAGTGGTGTGACCCGCAGGAGGTGGTGAACGGCCTTGGTTCCATTGAGTGGGGTGTTTAGCACTCATATGCCTGCGCATGCTGGTGGTGGTTAGGCTAGTAGTGGTGGCACCCCTGCTGATCCTGGTGTGGCACAGGTTGCACACCACAGTCCGTCGGTCATCCTCACTTTCTTTAAAGAACCTCCAGACTTGCGAACATCTAGGCCTCGCCACGGGAGCTTCACTACGTGAAACAGTTGCTGCTGATGCACCAGCTCTGGCCCTGCTTCTCCCTCTGGCCACACCACTGCCTCTTACAACCTGTTCTGGTGCAGCACTCGCCTCCGCCTCAGAAGCACTGTCTTCACTCGGCATATCAACCCAGCTTGGGTCAGTCACCTCGTCATCCTCCGATTCCTCAGTCTGCTCCCCCCTCGGAATTCCTCCCCTAACAACAACTTCACCACTGTCTGACAACCGTGTCTCCTCATCGTCTGACACCTCTTTACAAACTTCTTCCACTAACTCAACATTGTCATCATCATCATCATCATCACCCACAGACTGCGACAGTTGGAAAACTTGGGCATCGGGAACGAGGTCAGCAGCAACCTGAGAAGTGGTTTGTGACTCTGGGAAGGGTCCAGAAAACAGTTCCTGAGAGTATGCCGGATCGCATTCCAAATTTTCCTGGGAGGGGGCAGACTGGGGGATAGGAGGTTGAGGTGGAGGAGCCAGAGGAGTGCTCCCTTGGGTAACGTGGGTGGACTGCGTGGAAGACTGACTGGTGGACAAATTACTTGAAGCATTGTCCGCAATCCACGAGATCAGCTGTTCACACTGTTGTGGTTTCAACAGTCCTCTACCACGTGTCCCTGTAAGTTGAGACATGAAGCTAGGGAGTGTAGCTCTGCGGATTTCCACAGCTCCCTCATCAGCAGGTACTGTCTCACCCTGCCCAGGACCACGGCCTCTGCCCCCTTCAGTAATTGAATGCCCACGCCCACGCCCTCGTCCTCGACCCTTAGCCCTGGGGTTCAACATTTTTTGTATATAAGTGTATGATATAAAAAAAATAAAATAAACGGGCCTGGTGTACTGAAACCCACAAACTTGTTCAGTCTGGTTGAATTAAGTGACGTACAGAAAGTGTCACCTGGACAGAATATACGGATTGGAGCGAGTGTGCTGAACTGTGACACACAGAAAGGTTACACGCAGCTGAGTAAAATGGATTTGTATCACTGAGCTAAAACAACAAAAAAACTAATTTTTTTTTATATTTTGTCTTTTATATTTTTTAAATTTTGTTTTTTTGGGAACGTGACGTGCAGAAACTATCGTAGAACTGACTGACACCCTGTTAACGGTGGCTATTTAGACTGCGACCCAGACAAATGTCGCACAGAGAGTTTTTGGATCAAGCTGTATACGTTATTGGTAGCAAATGACTTGGTTGTATTCTGTGACGTACAGAAAGTGTCACCTGGACAGTATATACGGATTGGAGCGAGTGTGCTGAACTGTGACACACAGAAAGGTTACACGCAGCTGAGTAAAATGGATTTGTATCACTGAGCTAAAACAACAAAAAAACTAATTTTTTTTTTTTATATTTTTTTTTATTTTGTTTTTTTGGGAACGTGACGTGCAGAAACTATCGTAGAACTGACTGACACCCTGTTAACGGTGGCTATTTAGACTGCGACCCAGACAAATGTCGCACAGAGATTTTTAGGATCAAGCTGTATACGTTATTGGTAGCAAATGACTTGGTTGTATTCTGTGACGTACAGAAAGTGTCACCTGGACAGTATATACGGATTGGAGCGAGTGTGCTGAACTGTGACACACAGAAAGGTTACACGCAGCTGAGTAAAATGGATTTGTATCACTGAGCTAAAACAACAAAAAAACTAATTTTTTTTATATTTTGTTTTTTATATTTTTTTTTAAATTTTGTTTTTTTGGAACGTGACGTGCAGGAACTATCGTAGAACTGACTGACACCCTGTTAACGGTGGCTATTTAGACTGCGACCCAGACAAATGTCGCACAAAGATTTTTAGGATCAAGCTGTATACGTTATTGGTAGCAAATGACTTGGTTGTATTCTGTGACATACAGAAAGTGTCACCTGGACAGTATATACGGATTGGAGCGAGTGTGCTGAACTGTGACACACAAAAAGGTGCAACGCATCTGAGTAAAATGGATTTGTATCACTGAGCTAAAACAACAAAAAATATATTTTTTTTTAATTTTGTTTTTTTGGGAACGTGACGTGCAGGAACTATCGGAGACCTAACTCACACCCTGTTAACGGTGGCTATTTAGACTGCGACCCAGGCAAATGTCGCACAGAGAGTTTTTTGGATCAAGCTGTATACGTTATTGGTAGCAAATGACTTGGTTGTATTCTGTGACGTACAGAAAGTGTCACCTGGACAGTATATACGGATTGGAGCGAGTGTGCTGAACTGTGACACACAGAAAGGTTACACGCAGCTGAGTAAAATGGATTTGTATCACTGAGCTAAAACAACAAAAAAACTAATTTTTTTTGTATATTTTGTTTTGGATTTTTGTTTTTTTTTGGGAACGTGACGTGCAGAAACTATCGTAGAACTGACTGACACCCTGTTAACGGTGGCTATTTAGACTGCGACCCAGACAAATGTCGCACAGAGATTTTTAGGATCAAGCTGTATACGTTATTGGTAGCAAATGACTTGGTTGTATTCTGTGACGTACAGAAAGTGTCACCTGGACAGTATATACGGATTGGAGCGAGTGTGCTGAACTGTGACACACAGAAAGGTTACACGCAGCTGAGTAAAATGGATTTGTATCACTGAGCTAAAACAACAAAAAAACTAATTTTTTTTTTATTTTGTTTTTTATATATTTTTTTAATTTTGTTTTTTAGGGAACGTGACGTGCAGAAACTATCGTAGAACTGACTGACACACTGTTAACGGTGGCTATTTAGACTGCGACCCAGACAAATGTCGCACAGAGAGTTTTAGGATCAAGCTGTATACGTTATCGGTAGCAAATGACTTGGTTGTATTCTGTGACGTACAGAAAGTGTCACCTGGACAGTATATACGGATTGGAGCGAGTGTGCTGAACTGTGAAACACAGAAAGGTTACACGCAGCTGAGTAAAATGGATTTGTATCACTGAGCTAAAACAACAAAAAAAATATATATTTTTTAATTTTGTTTTTTTGGGAACATGACGTGCAGGAACTATCGGAGACCTAACTCACACCCTGTTAACGGTGGCTATTTAAACTGCGACCCAGACAAATGTCGCACAGAGATTTTTAGGATCAAGCTGTATACGTTATTGGTAGCAAATGACTTGGTTGTATTCTGTGACGTACAGAAAGTGTCACCTGGACAGTATATACGGATTGGAGCGAGTGTGCTGAACTGTGACACACAGAAAGGTTACACGCAGCTGTGTGAAATGGATTTGTATCACTGAGCTAAAACAACAAAAAAACTAATTTTTTTGTATATTTTGTTTTGGATTTTTGTTTTTTTTGGAACGTGACGTGCAGAAACTATCGTAGAACTGACTGACACCATGTTAACGGTGGCTATTTAGACTGCGACCCAGACAAATGTCGCACAGAGATTTTTAGGATCAAGCTGTATACGTTATTGGTAGCAAATGACTTGGTTGTATTCTGTGACGTACAGAAAGTGTCACCTGCACAGTATATATGGATTGGAGTGAGTGTGCTGAACTGTGACACACAGAAAGGTTACACGCAGCTGTGTGCAATGGATTTGTATCACTGAGATATAACATAAAAAAAAGGTGGTTATATATGGCGATAGCTGCACTACTAGTGCCAGCCAGCCAGCCAAGCCAGGAGACCAAAAAAAATGTCTTCTAGCCCTTAGAAGGGCTGTTGGGTTCTTTGTGGGTGATTCCTGCCTAACAGAGAACTAAATGCAGGCCCTAACACTGTCCCTTAAAGGCAGCAGCTCTATCCCTAACGACATCCAGACGGCATCTGAGCCGAGCACCGCGGCCAGTCACTAGTATATTCCAGGGTCACCTGATCAGGCCAGCCAACCCCTGCTATCGACATATAAGGGCCCCTCATGATGCTTGGTGTACCATAGAGTCTCCTGGCTTGTGATTGGCTGTGTTTATAGGCGCCAAAAAAGCACGATGCAGAAGTTGCCATTTCCTCGAGTATGGCGAGATACTCGTCCGAGCAGCGAGCACCTACGAGTACCCTAATACTCGAACGAGCACCAAGCTCGGACGAGTAGGCTCGCTCATCTCTAGTACTATCCTATTTGTGTTTGGTCAACTTCTCAGTACATATATGATCCATGGTGATTCATCCTCCATATTATTCTTGTGAGATATTTTTATATGTCTAAAACTTCTAAGAATGCTGTAGTGGTTTCCTCCCACACTCTAAGAACATACTGATAGGGAACTTAGATTCTGAGTAAATCAGGAATCAAGCCAGCACTACCCATATAGCCTCTCGTGCAAGGACCCAGTCCAGTCCGTAAACAATCCAGGAGAAAAAGGAAAAAGATGTCCAGCACTGAGATGAAAATAAAATCTTCAGTCTTTATTTAGCTTCATGTAAAAATACGTCTCCACATGCAAGGCCGTAACACAGCTAACACATTTCGACCTAACAGATCTTAGTCACGGTAACTTAGGTTGTAAGCCCCACTGGGGACAACTTGATGCTAATGTCTGTAAAGTGATGCGGAATATGTCAGAGTTATATAAGTTGGACAATAAATAAATAAAAATACTATAACAACAAATCCTAAATACACGGGACCACTTATGCCATGTCAGGACATCATCGCTGGACCATGAAGCAGCCGGCCAGGAGAAGGGGGCGGTGCTGGGCAGTGTCAGTACAGAAGCAGTAGATATCTGGGAGGTGAGTACTGCATTTTCTTAATTTTGAACAGCTCTTCCATTTTAGTGGAGCAGGTATGTGACTAAAGGCACTTGCTCCTTGCTGCTTATTGTTTTTTTACAAACAGATTAATTTGGACATTATAAAACAAACTATGTTCGCAGTTTGAAATTTTTAACATAGTAACATAGTAACATAGTTTGTAAGGCCGAAACAAGACATCTGTCCATCCAGTTCAGCCTTTTCCTACAAGTTGATCCAGGGGAAGGCAAAAAAACCCTGTGAGGTAGAAGCCAATTTCCCTCACTTTAGGGGGAAAAATTCCTTCCCGACTCCAGTCAGGCAATCAGAATAACTCCCTGGATCAACGACCCATCTCTAGTAACTATAACCTGTAATATTATTACCCTTAAGAAATACATCCAGGCCCTTCTTGAACTCTCTTAGTGAACTTACCATCACCACCTCCTCAGGCAGAGAGTTCCATAGTCTCACTGCTCTTACCGTAAAGAATCCTCTTCTATGTTTATGTACAAACCTTCTTTCCTCCAGACGCAGAGGATGTCCCCTCGTCACAGTCACAGTCCTCGGGATAAATAGATGATGGGAGAGATCTCTGTACTGACCTCTGATATATTTATACATAGTTATTAGATCTCCCCTCAGTCGTCTTTTTTCTAAAGTGAATAACCCTAATTTTGATAATCTTTCTGGGTACTGTAGTCCACCCATTCCAGTTATTACTTTAGTTGCCCTCCTCTGAACCCTCTCCAGCTCTGCTATGTCTGCCTTGTTCACAGGAGCCCAGAACTGTACACAGTACTCCATATGTGGTCTGACTAGTGATTTGTAAAGTGGCAGGACTATGTTCTCATCACGGGCATCTATGCCTCTTTTGATGCAACCCATTATCTTATTGGCCTTGGCAGCAGCTGTCTGACACTGGTTTCTGCAGCTTAGTTTGCTGTTCACTAAAATTCCTAGGTCCTTTTCCATATCAGAGTTACCCAATGCTTTACCATTTAGTATGTACTGGTGACTTGCATTATTCCTTCCCATATGCATAACCTTACATTTGTCAGTGTTAAACCTCATCTGCCACTTTTCTGCCCAAGCCTCCAGTCTATCCAGATCCTGCTGTAGCAGTGCACTGTCCTCCTCTGTGTTAATTACTTTACACAGTTTAGTGTCATCTGCAAAAATTGATATTTTACTGTGCAAGCTTTCTACAAGATCATTAATAAATATATTGAAGAGAATAGGACCCAATACAGACCCCTGTGGTACCCCACTAGTGACAGTGACCCAATCTGAGTATGTACCATTAATAACCACCCTCTGTTTTCTATCACTAAGCCAGTTACTTACCCACATACAGACATTTTCTCCCAGGCCAAGCATTCTCATTTTGTATACTAACCTTTTATGTGGTACCGTGTCAAACGCTTTGGAGAAGTCCAAATATACGACATCCATTGAGTCGCCGCAGTCAAGTCTAGAACTTACCTCCTCATAGAAACTGATTAAATTGGTTTAACAGTTTACCCACAACAGAAGTTAAACTTACCGGCCTATAGTTTCCAGGCTCTGTTTTTGGACCCTTTTTGAATATTGGCACCACATTTGCTATGCGCCAATCCTGTGGAACACTCCCCGTCAGTATAGAGTCCTTAAATATCAGAAATAAGGGTCTGTCGATTACATTACTTAATTCTCTTAGGATACGGGGGTGTATGCCATCCGGTCCTGGTGATTTGTCTATTTTAATATTTTTAAGACATTGCTGCACCTCTTCCTGGGTCAGAGAGGACACTTTTAAAGGGGAATTTACTTTTATACTCTGCATTTCATCTGACATTTTATTTTCCTCAGTGAATACAGTGGAGAAAAAGTTATTTAGTAGCTTCGCTTTCTCCTCATCGCTCTCTGCTACTCCCCCCTCATTACTCTGTAAGGGGCCGACACCTTCAGGTTTATACTTTTTAGTATTTATATAATTGAAGAACATTTTAGGGTTAGTTTTACTCTCTTTGGCGATTAATCTCTCGGTCTCTAGTTTGGCTGTTTTTATGTGTCTTTTACATATTCTATTTTTTTCCTTATAGTTTTTCAATGTTCCTCACTCCCCCCTGTTTTAGTGATTTAAATGCTTTCTTTTTGTCATTTATTGCTTTCTTTACAGTTCTATTTATCCACATTGGTTTTTTCTTGTTTCTTATTATTTATTCCTATATGGTATGTACCTCTCACAATTAGATATTAGGATGCTTTTAAAAATATCCCATTTTGTGGCTGTATTTTTATTTTTGAGGACTTTGTCCCAGTTAATTAGGCCTATGGCCTCTCTTAGTTGGCTAAATTTTGCTTTTTTGAAGTTTGGTATTTTTGTTCCTCCCTGAAGAAACGCTCTTTTGAATGACAATTGGAAGGTTATTATGTTATGGTCACTGTTTCCCAGGTGTCCCCCAACCTGCACACCTGTTGTTCTGTCAGGTCTATTGGTTAATACTAAGTCCAGTATGGCCGTCCCTCTAGTGGGGTCCTGAACCAGTTGGGAAAGGTAATTGTCTTTGGTTATTTCCAAGAACCTGTTTCCTTTATGAGATGTACAGGTTTCAGTTTCCCAGTCTATATCTGGGTAGTTGAAGTCCCCCATAATAACGACCTCATTATGATTTGTCGCCTCGTCTATTTCATTTAGAAGTAGATTTTCTGTGGTCTCTGATATATTGGGTGGTTTATAATAAACCCCTATTAGTATTTTATTATTGTTTTTGGCTCCATTTATTTCTACCCACAGTGACTCCACATCTTTATGTCCCTCACTTATATCTTCCTGGAGTGTGGGCTTTAGGCATGACTTTACATAAAGGCAGACCCCTCCCCCTCTCCGGTTTTGACGATCCTTTCTAAAAAGATTGTAACCCTGTACATTAACTGCCCAGTCATAGCTATCATCCAGCCATGTCTCAGTTACTCCCACTATGTCATAGTCCTCCTCACACATCACTAATTCCAGTTCACCAGTTTTATTAGCTAGGCTTCTGGCATTAGTGTACATACAATTAAGAGGTTGATGTATATTTCTTACCCTACACCTTTCCTTCTGATCTGTTCTAGTTCCTACTTCCATTCCTCCCCCAGTTCCATTACCTTGCCCCAGGTCTCTATCTGCACTATCTTCCCCTCCTATAATGTAGTTACCCTCCCCCCAGGCCCTAGTTTAAACACTCCTCCAGCCTTCTAGCCATCTTCTCCCCAAAACAGCTGCCCCTTCCCCATTGAGGTGCAGCCCATCCCTACGGTAGAGCCTGTAGCCGACAGAGAAGTCGGCCCAGTTCTCCAGGAACCCAAACCCCTCCTTCCTACACCAGTTCTTGAGCCACTTGTTTACCTCCCTAATCTCTCGCTGCCTTTCTTGTGTGGCTCGTGGTACAGGCAGTATTTCGGAAAACACTACCTTGGAGGTCCTTGCCCTAAGCTTATGCCCTAGATCCCTAAAATCATTTTTAAGGACACTCCCCCTACCTCTAACTTTGTCATTGGTACCGATATGGACCATGACTGCTGGATCTTCTCCAGCCCCTCCCAGTAATCTGTCAACCCGATCCACGATGTGCCGAACTCGAGCGCCTGGAAGGCAGCACACCATCCGACGATCCCGGTCTTTGTGACAGATTGCCCTCTCTGTACCCCTAATAATGGAGTCGCCCACTGGAGTTGCCTGTAGAATGATAATACATTAATACATTATAGTCTTGCCGAATGCCTAGTGTCCATTTCATATTTCAATTAGGCTCAATGTAAAAGAGCATTGCAACTATGACAGTGGAATAGAGCCAGGAGCCAAGTTGATCCAAAATTTGCTATATTATGATAGCAGAAAACGAGTTACCTTTGCACAGTACCAGGACATGCACATTGGCACAAAGGCTGATAAGCAGGTGCAGAAATCACTGTTTGGTCTTGGCAACGTACATGTACATCTGTATAGAAATTTCTTCACTTAGTTTCTTTGCAGAAGCCAAGAGTTTATTTGAGAGCTTGCAGTGAAGCATGGCATATTTTATAACTTGTTTTCATCGAATGCAAACATTTTTGCTGTGCTAAGTATGCTCCAGCTATCTACTGGGAATTCTCTTGATTAAAGTGGTATTTTAAAATGTAAAGTACTGTATGTGTTTCCCACATAAAAAAAAATATCCCATATAATTGCAGTAAGTGTGAACAACTCATAAAATGAAAATAAAATTATTAGCATTTCATACAGTATATGATTCAAAATTTGGATTTTCTTTTTTTTTCTTTTTTTTTTTTTAAGGAAAACTAAGGGGCAGATTAAAAAATATGATGCATACAATTTATTAAAATAAGGGAATTTTCTTAAAGGGCATCTGTCAGCAGATTTGTCCCTATGACACTGGCTGACCTGTCACATGTGCGTGTTGGTCCCATGTTCATATGTGCCCGCACTGCAATATATGCAAATGAGCCTCTAGGAGCATTATGATGTTTTCAATGCCTGGCTCTGTTTGGTTTGTTCTGTTTCACAAATCGGAAACAAAACCACAGCTTGCAGCAAAATGCAACAAAACGGAATGGAAGCATACTTATGTATCTTGATCGGTTTTGTGCCCATTGACAATGGATTGGAACAAAACTGAACCGTTTAATTTTGGTTTTGAGATCCTCTGTTGGATCTCAAAACCGGAATTGAAAATGCAGATGTGAAAGTAGCCTTATCAGGTATTCGGGCCCATAAGTATATATGAGTTGTATAATGGATCTGATTTATATAGCTATGCACATGCAGCTGGATCTAATCAGCAATGTGTTTTTTTTTTTTCATATTAATATTAACATTCATATTAATGCATAAAACACACACTTGATATACAGTGCCTTGCGAAAGTATTCGGCCCCCTGGAACTTTTCAACCTTTTGCCACATTTCAGGCTTCAAACAAAAAGCTATAACATTTTAAATTTTTGGTGAAGAATCAACAACAAGTGGGTCACAATTGTGAAGTGAAACGAAATTTATTGGATCATTTAAAATAATAAAACTGAAAAGTTGGGCGTGCAAAATTATTCGGCCCATTTACTTTCAGTTCAGAAAACTCACTCCAGAAGTTCATTGAGGATCTCTGAATGATCCAATGTTGTCCTAAATGACTGATGAAGATAAATAGAATCCACCTGTGTATAATCAAGTCTCCGTATAAATGCACCTGCACTGTGATAGACTCAGGGTTCTGTTTAAAGCACAGAGAGCATCATGAAGACCAAGGAACACACTAGACAGGTCTGTGATACTGTTGTGGAGAAGTTTAAAGCTGGATTTGAATACCAAAAGATTTCCCAAGCTTTAAACATCCCAAGGAGCACTGTGCAAGTGATCATATTGAAATGGAAGGAGTATCAGACCACTGCAAATCTACCAAGACCCGGCCGTCCCTCTAAACTTTCATCTCAAACAAGGAGAAGACTCATCAGAGATGCATACAAGAGGCCCATGATCACTCTGGATGAACTGCAGAGATCTACAGCTGAGGTGGGAGAGTCTGTCCATAGGTCAACTTTTGGAATGAAAAAAGTGATATGTTTGGCATAAAAGCAACACAGCTCATCACCTTGAACACACCATCCCCACTGTCAAACATGGTGGTGGCAGCATCATGGTTTGGGCCTGCTTTTCATCAGCAGGGACAGGGAAGATGGTTAAAATTGATGGGAAGATGGATGGAGCCAAATACAGGACCATTCTGGATGAAAACCTGTTGGAGTCTGCAAAAGACCTGAGACTAGGATTGAGATTTATCTTCAAACAAGACAATGATCCAAACATAAAGCAAAATCTACAATGGAATGGTTAAAAAATAAACGCATCCAGGTCTTAGAATGGCCAAGTCAAAGTCCAGACCTGAATCCAATTGAGAATATGTGGAAAGAGCTGAAAACTGCTGTTCACAAACGCTCTCCATCCAACCTCAAAGAGCTCAAGCTGTTTAGCAAGGAAGAATGGGCAAGAATTTCAGTCTCTAGATGTGCAAAACTGATAGAGACATACCCCAAGTGACTTGCAGCTGTAATCGCAGCAAAAGGTGGCGCAACAAAGTATTAATGCAAGGGGGGCGAATAATTTTGCACGCCCCACTTTTCAGTTTTAATTATTACAAAAAAAGTTTAAATGATCCAATAAATTTCGTTCCACTTCACAATTGTGACCCACTTGTTGTTGACTCTTCACCAAAAATTTAAAATGTTATAGCTTTTTGTTTGAAGCCTGAAATGTGGCAAAAGGTTGAAAAGTTCCAGGGGGCCGAATACGTTCGCAAGGCACTGTACAAGCTATTATGAAAAGCACCATGATAGATAGTGGTTTTTCATTTGAATCTATTGCACATGCGTAAAGTTGAGCAAAGTGATCTGGACGAATCGGAAATTGATCTGAAATTTCAGGGAGCATTCAATTCGCCGCAAAGTCAAATATCTTCATGCTTTGTGGTCGCTAATTGATTTTCCTTGAATGGTGGTAAAAAAAAATCATACATACATATGCATTTGAGCCGGCCGCCGCAATCTTGATTGAAGATCCTGCTCAAAATCCTGTGTGCCGTGACCTATGATGTCACCATGCCGGCCAACGTGATGGCCTCATCACGAGTAGGGCTGCAGTAAACGATTATTTTAGTAATCAAGTAATCTATCGATTATTCCGACGATTAATCGAGTACTCTAATAAGAAAAAACATCTTAAAATAACGTATTGCTTTATAAAAACAATATTTATTATTACTTACAGTGGTACACAGTGTTTTGAATGCACATAAGGCTTCTTTCACAGATGCAATATACATTCTGTCAGAAGAACAGCCTGAATGTACCGTATCAGGTATAACTGGATACTGCCGGCTGCCGCAGTGATTGACTATAATGGGGTCCGGCCTTGTTACAGCGTTCAAGCTGGGTTTTGGCTGGATACTACAAAAAATATGCTTCAAGTAGCGTTTTTTGTTTTGGACCATACCCATCGTGTAAGCTAGAAACATGGACAGATGGCCTGCCCTGGACCACATTATAGTCAATGAGAGCATACAGCAGCTGGAGTATGCGGCTATACCCAATATGGTATATACAGCAGGCTGCTCTTTTGCCAGTCTGTGTATCTATTATACACCAAGGCCATCAAATTAACCCCTCCATGTCCCCCAGCACCATCATTAGCCCCTCCATGTCCCCCAAGGCCATCAAATTAACCCCTCCATGTCCCCCAGCACCATCATTAGCCCCTCCATGTCCCCCAAGGCCATCAAATATCCCCTCCATGTCCCCCAGCACCATAATTAGCCCCTCCATGTCCCCCAGCACCATAATTAGCCCCTCCATGTCCCCCAGCACCATAATTAGCCCCTCCATGTCCCCCAAGGCCATCAAATTAACCCCTCCATGCCCCCCAGCACCATCATTAGCCCCTCCATGTCCCCAAGGCCATCAAATGATCCCCTCCATGTCCCCCAGCACCATAATTAGCCCCTCCATGTCCCCCAGCACCATCATTAGCCCCTCCATGTCCCCCAAGGCCATCAAATTAACCCCTCCATGTCCCCCAGCACCATCATTAGCCCCTCCATGTCCCCAAGGCCATCAAATTAACCCCTCCATGTCCCCAGCACCATCATTAGCCCTCCATGTCCCCCAGGGCAATCAAATTAACCCCTCCATGTCCCCCAGTGCCATGAGCCAGCCCCCCTACTCTTTTAACAATACTTACCTTACCAGACAGGGTCCGCTCACCACGCTGCTGGGCGACATGGAGTCCGCAGGAGACGACCGCTGCTTCTTCCCAGCATGCAGTGGGAGGGGCCTGACGTCACACACAGCGCCAGGCAGCGCGCGCGCTGACACTGTGTGTGAAGCCAGGCAGCGCGGTGCCAACAGGAGGCCACGGAGCGGTGAGTGAAAGCCTTTTTTCACTCACCCTCTGTTGCCACGTGACTTAAACGAATCCTCGATGCAGGAAAACTGCATCGAGGATTTTTTTGTGTCGATTTCATCGAGTACCTCGATAAATCGTTTCAGCCCTAATCACGAGCAGCACAAGATTTTGCCCTAGATACGGCCAGCTCTTCGCGATCAAATGCATGAGAGTAAGTATGATTTTATTTATTTTATTGTTTATTTTACTTTACAGTGTAATATTGCCGCAATCAGCTATGAACGTAGCATCTGAGGGGTACAATGACGGTACTCTTGCACATAATATTGCATACTTTATTGATAGCTTTTATATTATTTAATGGCAGCAATAGCAGAGTAGCTTTCACATGAAGTATTACAGTATGGGTGCCCTCGAGCATATTATTGTATATATTGATATACTGTACAATCACAGCTTATCTCGTGGTATGCTTGTGTATAATATTGCAATCTTTTTTGACATCCTTCATCTCTGTATGCATGTGCATTGTATCATTCATTTTTGCATATTGTTGTACACATTGGATGTTTTTTGTCATTATTATTACTACGTATTATATATATTTTATAATATATATATATATATATATATATATATATATATATGTCCAGCATGTGATATATACGTTTCAATACTGTACGGAGAAGGTGCTCTGTACAGTATTAGAATGTATTGGCTCCTATGAGCCAAAGTTATTACCTTGCGAAGTCTCGCAAGACTTCACGTAATAACTTCAGAAATTGATTTCTAGTGTTAAAAAAGCACTTGGAACCGAACCCGAGTTCGGGAAAAGTTTTTTACAGTATATTTCATCCGAAGTCGATTCACTCATCCCTAAACAGAACCGTTGGAAAATAGTCATATTTCATGTTAACTGTGAACAAATAAACAAACAGCAAAAATAAAAAAAAAAAAAAATATATATATATATATATATATATATATATATATATATATATATATAATAATATATATATATATATATATATATATATATAAAAATATCACATAATCCACATTTAGCATGGTATCAATAGTAAC
>ONZH01024546.1:0-40887 GCA_900303285.1 Rhinella marina | reverse complement strand
TTTAGCAAAATAACCACAGAGATATTTATTCGTTATCTTCTCTGCGCAGTCTGGTGTTGGGGTTCCTCACTTTGATGGCGAGCTGTGCCGCTCTCTCCACAATGGTCTGTGTGTTCTTAGATGGAGACTTTGTTGCCGATTTCAGTACAGAAGGACTTGTTGCTCTCCACAGAACCTCGTCCTCCTTGACATTGTGGACCAGGAATTTGCGGAACCCTGTGAGCAGCATGTGTTTGGTCTTCTACTTGCTACCGTATCCAATGTTGGGCAATATAGATTCGCAAGTAATATTAATTTTTCACACCTATCCCCAAAAATAAAAATGTATGCAGTATGCGCAAATAAAACTTGGAACTGGAATTGGAGAGAGGGCCTGTAGGTGGACCTCTGGAAAAATTGTTTGAATAGAGTGCCTGTAGGGGGCCCTCCCGAAAAATTGTTTGAAGAGAGGGCCTTTAGGTGGACCTCTGGAAAAATTGTTTGAATAGAGGGCTGTAGGTGGACCTCCGGAAAAATTGTTTGAATAGAGGCCTGTAGGGGGCCCTCCCGAAAAATTGTTTGAAGAGAGGGCCTGTAGGTGGACCTCTGGAAAAATTGTTTGAAATAGAGGGCCTGTAGGGGGGCCCTCCTGAAAAAATTGTTTGAATAGAGGGCCTGTAGGTGGACCTCTTGAAAAAAATTGTTTGATAGAGGACCTGTAGGTGGACCTCTGGAAAAATTGTTTGAATAGAGGCCTGTAGGGGGCCCTCCTGAAAAATTGTTTGAAGACAGGGCCTGTAGGTGGACCTCTGGAAAATTGTTTGAATAGAGGGCCTGTAGGGGACCTCCGGAAAAATTATTTGAAATAGAGGCCTGTAGGGGGCCCTCCTGAAAAATTGTTTGAATAGAGGCCTGTAGGGCCCTCCTGAAAAACTGTTTGAAGAGAGGGCCTGTAGGTGGACCTCTGGAAAAATTGTTTGAATAGAGGGCCTGTAGGGGGCCCTCCTGAAAAATTGTTTGAATAGAGGGCCTGTAGGGGGCCCTCCGGAAAAATTGTTTGAAGAGAGGGCCTGTAGGTGGACCTCTGGAAAAATTGTTTGAATAGAGGGCCTGTAGGGGGGCCCTCCTGAAAAATTGTTTGAAGAGAGGGCCTGTAGGGGGCCCTCCTGAAAAATTGTGCTAAAAGAGTGCCAGTTGGACCTCTAAAAAATGGCGTTTTTTGGGTCAGCATTAGGCAAAGACGATATGGAGGAGGAGGAGGAGTAGAGAGGAGGAATCGGATACATAAGTTATTTAAATCTTTAGCTGCTTTCCCCCGGAGGAGATTTGAATTCCGGTGAAATCCAGGCTTTGTTCATTTTAATAAGCGTCAGCCTGTCAGCGCTGTCAGTTGACAGGCGTGTACGCTTATCGGTGATGACGCCACCAGCTGCACTGAATACCCGCTCTGACAGAACGCTAGCGGCAGGGCAGGCCAGCACCTCCGAGGCATACAGCGCCAGTTCAGGCCACGTGTCCAGCTTTGAAACCCAGTAGTTGTATGGAGCAGAGTGATCGCTACGGACGTTGGTATGGTCAGCTAGGTACTCCCTCACCATCTTTCTGTACAGCTCCCCCCTACTCTGCCTAGACTGGGGACAGGTGACAGTGTCTTGCTGGGGTGACATAAAACTGGCAAAGGCCTTGGAGAGCGTTCCCCTGCCAGTGCTGGACAAGCTGCCTGCTCGCCTCCTCTCCCCCGCTACTTGGCCCACAGAACCATGCCCTCTGCCGCTAGCGGCGTCAGATGGGAAGAATTGTTTCAGCTTGTGCACCAGGGCCTGTTGATACCTATTCACTCTCATACTCCTTTCCTCTCCTCTCCTCTGCTACCGTGGGTCCAGGAGAGTGAACACCCAGTAATCGGTGTTTGAAAAAATTCTTGTAACGCGAGGATCACGGGATAGGCAGCCTAACATGAAGTCTGCCATGTGCGCCAGAGTCCCAACACGCAAGAATTCCCTCTCCTCACTGACCTGACTCTCCATTTCCTCCTCCTCCTCCTCCAAGTCCTCCTCTTCAGCCCATACACGCTCAAGAGTTAAGGACTGAGCACTGGTACCCTCTACTGTCTCGCTGACATTCTCCTCCTCTTCCTCCTCATCCTCATCCCCCTCCTCCGATACGCGCTGAGAAACAGACCGGAGGGTGCTCTGGCTATCAAGCGACGTATCTTCCTCCACCGTCTCTTGTGACAAGCGCAAAGCATCCGACTTGATGCTGAGCAGTGAGTTTTTCAACAGGCAAAGCAGCGGGATGGTGAGGCTGATAATGGCGGCATCGCCGCTGACCATCTGTGTTGACTCCTCAAAGTTGCTCAACACCTGGCAGATATCAGACATCCACGTCCACTCCTCATTGTAGACTTGAGGAATCTGAGAGACCTGACTACCAGTTCTGGTGGAAGATGACATCTGGCAGTCTACAATCGCTCTGCGCTGCTGGTAAACTCTGGATAACATGTTTAATGTGGAATTCCATCTCGTGGGCACGTCGCACAACAGTCGGTGAGCGGGCAGTTGTAGGCGGCGCTGCGCTGCCCTGAGAGTGGCAGCATCTGTGCTCGACTTGCGGAAATGCGCACAGATGTGGCGCACCTTGGTGAGCAAATCAGACAGATTGGGGTATGTCTTGAGGAACCACTGAACTATAAGATTGAACACGTGGGCCAGGCATGGCACATGTGTCAGTCTGCCGAGTTGCAGAGCCGCCACCAGGTTACGCCCGTTGTCACACACAACCATGCCTGGCTTGAGGTTCAGCGGTGCCAGCCACACATCGGTCTGCGCCGTGATGCCCTGTAACAGCTCTTGGGCGGTGTGCCTTTTGTCACCTAAGCTCAGCAGTTTGAGCACCGCCTGCTGGCGCTTACCCACGGCACTGCTGCTGCGCCTAGAGCTACCGACTGAAGGCGCCGTGCCCACGGATGGTAATTCGGTGGAGGAGGAGGGGTCGGAGGAGGAGGAGGAGGCATAGTATGTCTGAGAGACCGTGACCGAGGTAGGCCCCGCAATCCTCGGTGTGGGCAGTACATGAGCGGCCCCAGGGTCAGTCTCGGTCCCAGCCTCCACCAAGTTAACCCAGTGTGCCGTCAGTGAGATATAGTGTCCCTGCCCGGCAGCACTTGTCCACGTGTCCGTGGTTAGGTGGACCTTCTCAGAAACAGCGTTTGTCAGGGCACGCATGATGTTCTGTGACACGTGCTGGTGTAGGGCTGGGACGGCACATCGGGAAAAATAGTGGCGGCTGGGGACGGAATACCGAGGGGCAGCCACCGCCATGAGATTTCGAAAGGCCTCTGTCTCTACTAGCCTATAGGGCAGCATCTCCAGGCTAAGCAATTTGGAGATGTGGACGTTGAGGGCTTGGGCATGTGGGTGGGTGGAACTGTATTTTCTCTTGCGCTCCAGCGTCTGCTGTAAAGACAGCTGAACGCTGCGCTGGGACACGTTGGTGGACGCTGAAGAGGATCGTGGAGGCGAAGGTGTGGTTTTCCGGCAGGAGGTGCTCGTGCCGGGGTCCTGGGCAGGAAGTTGACTAGCAGAGGCAGCGAGTGACGCGGGGGGTTGACTAGCAGAGGCAGCGAGTGACACAGGGGAAGGAGCAGTGGTGTGACCCGCAGGAGGTGGTGAACGGCCTTTGGTTCCATTGAGTGGAGTGTTTAGCACTCATATGCCTGCGCATGCTGGTGGTGGTTAGGCTAATAGTGGTGGCACCCCTGCTGATCCTGGTGTGGCACAGGTTGCACACCACAGTCCGTCAGTCATCCTCACTTTCTTTAAAGAACCTCCAGACTTGCGAACATCTAGGCCTCACCACGGGAGCTTCATTACGTGAAACAGTTGCTGATGAGGCACCAGCTCTGGCCCTGCTTCTCCCTCTGGCCACACCACTGCCTCTTACAACCTGTTCTGGTGCAGCACTCGCCTCCGCCTCAGAAGCACTGTCTTCACTCGGCATATCAACCCAGCTTGGGTCAGTCACCTCGTCATCCTCCGATTCCTCAGTCTGCTCCCTCCTCGGAATTCCTCCCCTAACAACAACTTCACCACTGTCTGACAACCGTGTCTCCTCATCGTCCGACACCTCTTTACAAACTTCTTCCACTAAGTCAACATTGTCATCATCATCATCACCCACAGACTGCGACAGTTGGAAAACTTGGGCATCGGGAACGAGGTCAGCAGCAACCTGAGAAGTGGTTTGTGACTCTGGGAAGGGTCCAGAAAACAGTTCCTGAGAGTATGCCGGATCGCATTCCAAATTTTCCTGGGAGGGGGCAGACTGGGGGGAAGGAGGTTGAGGTGGAGGAGCCATAGGAGTGCTTTCTTGAGTAACGTGGGTGGACTGCGTGGAAGACTGACTGGTGGACAAATTACTTGAAGCATTGTCCGCAATCCACGAGATCAGCTGTTCGCACTGTTGTGGTTTCAACAGTCCTCTACCACGTGTCCCTGTAAGTTGAGACATGAAGCTAGGGAGTGTAGCTCTGCGAAATTCGCCTGCTCCCTCATCAGCGGGTACTGTCTCACCCTGCCCAGGACCACGGCCTCTGCCCCCTGCAGTAATTGAATGCCCACGCCCACGCCCTCGCCCTCGACCCTTAGCCCTGGAGTTCAACATTTTTTGTATATAGGTGTATGATAAAAAAAAAAAAAATTAAGTCCGGTAGAATTAAGTGACGTACAGAAAGTGTCACCTGGACAGATTATACGGATTGGAGCGAGTGTGCTGAACTGTGACACACAGAAAGGTTACACACAGCTGAGTAAAATGGATTTGTATCACTGAGCTAAAACAACTGAAAAACATTTTTTTTTTTTTTATATTTTGTTTTTTTGGGTACGTGACGTGCAGGAACTATGGTAGAACTGACTGACACCCTGTTAACGGTGGCTATTTAGTCTGCGACCCAGACAAATATCGCACAGAGAGTTTTCTGGATCAAGCTGTAGATGATATTGGTAGCAAATGACTTGGTTGTATTGTGTGACGTACAGAAAGTGTCACCTGGACAGTATATATGGATTGGAGTGAGTCAGTGCTGAACTGTGACACACAGAATGGTTCCACACTGCTGTGTGCAATGGATTTGTATCACTGAGATAGAACAATAAAAAAAAACAGGGTTAGATATGGCGATAGCTGCACTACTAGTGCCAGCCAGCCAGCCAGCCAGACAAGTGACAAAAAAAAAATGTCTTCTAGCCCTTAGAAGGGCTGTTGGGTTCTTTGTGGGTGATTCCTGCCTAACAGACAACTAAATCCAGGCCCTAACACTGTCCCTGAAAGGCAGCAGCTCTATCCCTAACGACATCCAGACGGCATCTGAGCCGAGCACCGCGGCCAGTCGGTAGTATATTCCAGGGTCACCTGATCAGGCCAGCCAACCCCTGCTATCGACATGTAAGGGCCCCACGTGATGCTGGGTGTACTGTAGAGTCTCCTGGCTTGTGATTGGCTGTGTTTTTAGGCGCCAAAAAAGCACGATGCGGAAGTTGCCATTTCCTCGAGCATGGTGAGATACTCGTCCGAGCTGCGAGTACTTACGAGTACCCTAATACTCGAACGAGCACCAAGCTCGGACGAGTATGCTCGCTCATCTCTAACTCTGAGCCATTCAATCTACTACCGCCTCTACTTTTTCTGGCCTCACCATTCGTAGAGCGGTGAGGGGCCTGGATGTATTTCTGGAGGGTAATAATATTACAGGTTATAGTTACTAGAGAGGGGTCGTTGATCCAGGGAGTTATTCTGATGCCTGATTGGAGTCGGGAAATAATTTTTTCCCCTAAAGTGAGGAAAATTGGCTTCTACCTCACAGGGTTTTTTGCCTTCTCTGGATCAATTTGCAGGATAACAGGTAGAGGGCTTTTTTCAGCCTTATAAACTATGTTACTATGTTACGGTAGTATGGTATTTGGGCCTACAAAATGATGCAGAATGTCCTGTTGTCCTGTGTGCACCAGAGAAAGGTGTTTTATTTGGACGCGTAGCTGGCACAGATCGACAACGTCCTCTCCCTACAAAAGGAGCTCCACTAACACCAGCAGCACCACAACCTTGACAATGTCCCCTATTTGATTCTCTTCTCATTTATTATAGTCATCCATCAAATTGTCTGACAAACAAACAATTTTACTTGTGTCACATTTGCAAATGTAGTTTTTTGCACCCCAAACAATGGCTCCCTCGACGTCCATCTGCCCAGGGTTTCTAAGCAGAGTATAAATTCAGCTGGTTCCTATACTTCCCTGAACATTGTAGGCTTAGGTTAGGCCCAGGAGCGGCAGTTCTGTTAGCCTTAGGTATTCATCTGTAGAAGCCACCTTGACGCCGATAGATGGGCCCGACACATATTTGATCAAAAATGTGCGCAAAGAGCTTCACTTTTTCATGTAGAGTAGGCATTGCACCACTTTAATCCACAATAATCAGTAATCAATAGTTCTGTTATTTGTATGTGTAATGGTGTGCTGCCATATGTTTTTTGTTTGCTGTCTGTGTGCTAGCTTTATAGATGTGCATCTGTGACTTCTAATACAGTGGGTAAAAAAAGTATTTAGTCGCCACCAATTGTTCAAGTTCTCCCACTTAAAAAGATGAGAGACCTTCAATTGACATCATAGGTAGACCATAGTGGAGTTTGGAGTGTGACTGTTTGAGGTTGTGGACAGGTGTCTTTTATACTGATAACAAACAGGAGCCATTACTACAGGTAATGAGTGGAGGACAGAGGAGCCTCTTACAGAAGAAGTTACAGGTCTGTGAGAGACAGAAATCTTCTTGTTTGTAGGAGACCAAATACTTATTTTCCATCATAATTTGCAAATAAATTCTGTAAAAATCAGACAATGTGATTTTCTGGATTTCTCATGTTGTCTCTCATAGTTGAGGTCTACCTATGATGTCAGGCCAACCTCATCTTTTTAAGTGGAAGAACTGGGGGCTGACTAAATACTTTTTTTTCCCCACAGTATGTTAGTCTAAATGTTCTTGCAGTATGTTTAGAGGGTAGCTCCCTCCTTTAGATTGAGCGCTTCCCACTCATCTACCCATGGCTTCTGAGCAGAGTATAAATATAGCTGTTTCCTAAACCGCCCTGAACATTGTAGAGTTAGGTTAGGCCCAGGAGAGGCAGTTCTGTTAGTGGTAAGTACCCATCAGTAGAAGCTAACTTTATGCCGGTAGATGGGCCCGACAAACGTATGATTAGAAATGTGCAGAAAGAGCCTCCATTTTTCATGTATAGTAGATATTGTAGAACTTTAATCCAGAATAATCCCTAATCCTTAAAAATGGCACAATTAACTGACTGATTAACTCTCCTATAACAGTAAGATGGATGAAAATGTAGAGTTTTGAACCCCCAAAATGGCTTTAGGTTATCTGCAGAATTAACAGCACGATTAAAGGGAACCTGTCATCTCCGAAACACCCCCTGAACTAGAGTAAGCGGTGTATAGTGTAAGTGATGCTGAATCCGAATATGTAAGTTTGCTGAGTCCTCTCAATGTATTTTACTGCTGGTTTTGGGAGCGCAGTGTCGGAATGACAGTGAGTATGAAGATAAAACTTGCATATTCAGATTCAGCATCACGTACACTGTACATCACTTACTCTAGTTCAGGGAGTGTTTTGGAGATGACAAGTTCCCTTTAAGTACTGCATTTCCGTGTCACTGTCATCAAAAAGAGTCATCAAAAAGAGTCATCAAAAAGAGTGCACTGTCCCTCAGTGCAGCAGTGTCCTGTACTTACACTAGTCAGAGCAGAATGTCAGCGTACCACGTGATCCGGCATTTATGCATGTAGGGTCATGGCGTGCAAGGCAATCACAGCCATGCCAATACTAGGCAAGACTATAACGGCTTGCAAGTGCTTTAAAGAGACGTCGCGTGCGCTGTTGAATCCAAGCGCTTGCAGTGTTCGGCACTGCAAGCGCTACTGCGCCTGCCTGGGACATCGTTCAGATGCGGCGAACGGTCTAAGCGCTGTCAATCATAAAGGATAGGGGAGTTTCTAAACACTGGAGGGTGTGCCTATGACCCGGGAGGGTGGTGAAGATACGGTGCTCAGAAGGGAAAAGCCTGCCCTCCGGTGCTCCGAAGGCTCATTTGCATACTTTTTAAACATCAAATTACACATCAACCGCTGCATCTACAAGGGAATTACAGGTATGATTTGAATTCATTGTGAGGCCACTACCCACCTATGTATTTTAATACATAGGTTAGGAGGTAGTGACAGAGCCTCTTTAAACACTTTAAACACTTATTGATTGGCTGCACTGTAGCCTTTCAACACGGAATTTTGCGTCAATGTCCATGTTCAGGTTCGGATGCCCGGACACTGTAATGTTCGGTACAAACTACCTACTTGTACAGGACCTGTTAATACATCATCAAAGGACCTTTAGCTTTCTGCACTGACTATAGAAATTTTACACTGAAGATGGACAGTAATTAGGGGCCGGGGCCTATCCTCTACTGTGGGTACCCCTTCCCCAGGGGACCCATAGCAGCTGCATGGTCTCCCTGTAGGGAAGGTAAACAACTGATGGGAGGTAATATACTGTGGAAAAAGATCTTAATGTTCGGCCTTCGTTCACTACATTAATTTCCCATAGACTATGATGTCCTCTGTTTACCTGCTACATTATGGAAAGCTATTGATGTAGATGTTTACTAGACACCTGTGATCCGTCATCCATAGACCACCATGCTATACAATATGTACTGGACACCGAGGGATAGAATAGCAGAGGATTTATTCCATATCTTTGCTTTGCGGAGACCAGAAGGACACTCTTTTGACGTCTGGACTCATCTGGCGTGTACATTGCATGCTTTCTCAGTGTACAGGTTCAATGTAAAGAAAACATGATGTGAGCAGGCTCCAAGACTAAGGACCTAAAATGTCTACTTATAAAATATGCAGAGCTGTTTCTTCATCCAACATGTACCAATGTACAGGAATTTCTTCTTCCTATACACTGGTAATTATGGTCTGCTTCAGGACCATGAGTTTCCTAATCATCAGTTCTTACTCTTCCCGTAGATTATTCTCGATCTAGATAGAACCCACTGGGGATGTCTTCAAATAGAAATAGATTTCACAAAACTAAATATTTCCTTCTTCTACAGACAGTGACATCTGCCAGACGTGTCCAGAAGATCAGTGGCCAGATCCAGGAAAAACAAGATGTCTTCCTAAACTCTATGAATATCTCTCATATAAAGAGGATACTATGGCTTCAGTCTTCTCTATAATTGTGATGTTCTGCTGTGCTATAACCTGCTACATCATAAGAAAGTTCATCTTACATTGGGACACTCCTCTAGTGAAGGCCAATAACCGGACAGTGAGCTTCATCCTCCTGGTCTCCATCATGTTGAGCTTCCTCTGTGTCTTCTTGTTCCTTGGACGTCCAGTAGACATAACCTGTAAGATGAGACAAACATCCTTTGGGATTTTCTTCTCTGTTGCTCTCTCTTCTGTTTTGGCCAAGACTATCATGGTCTGCATTGCTTTTAAAGCCACCAGACCAGGCAGTTCCTGGAGGAGGTTGGTGGAGGTCAGAGTGTCCTATTATGTGGTGGTGATATGTTCCTTCATACAAGTGCTGATCTGTGGTATTTGGTTGTCAGTGTCTCCTCCATATCAGGAATTTGACCACCGCTCTTATCCTGGGAAGATCATCATTCAGTGTAATGAAGGCTCAGATATCTGGTTCTACTCCATGTTGGGTTATCTGGGGCTCCTGGCAGCTGTGAGCCTTGTTCTGGCTTTCATGGTGAGGACATTACCGGACAGTTTTAATGAGGCCAAGTACATCACCTTCAGCATGCTGGTGTTCTGCAGCGTCTGGATCTCCATGATCCCGGCTTATCTGAGCACCAGAGGAAAGAACATGGTGGCTGTGGAGATATTCGCCATATTGTCCTCATCTGTTGGAATATTAGCCTGTATATTCTTTCCTAAATGTTATATCCTAATAATGAAACCTGAGCTGAACTGCCGAAACCAATTAGTCAAAACGTAAATTAAATTTACAACTAGTCACAATGAAAAATATATGATGAATTAGGAAAGTCTTCAGACACATTTAATTTTTTCACATTTGGTATATTGTGGTGGCCTTGTGCAACCAATTAAAATAAAAACTTCTCCATCATTCTGCACTGAATACCCCATAATGAGAACGGATGGGGCACCTCCTCCCCTTCTAACAGCTGATGGGTAGGTGTGCCAGATGTCAGACCCCCACTGATAAGATATTGATGACCTGTCCTGTGGAAAGGTCATCAGTATAAATTGCTGCACAACCCCTTTAAGAGGTAGTGAGTTTGGAATGACGACGAGGGGGGACTTGGCAAGATATCTAAAGGTGAATAAAGTGAAAAGGTCTGAATGCACTGTGTATCTACACATCACAGTGCCTCCTACCCTTGTCCATCAAGAGTGAAATAAGTTTTACTTCACAGTTTCATCTGCTTCCATTACATAATGTGTTGCCTACGGAAAGTGAAGAAAATCCTTGGCCTGTTAATGACTGCTGTATCCACCAGCATCAGCATTTCCAGCAATTAACCCCTTACCTTTATATGTTGCAGTCAATCCTGACCTCAGCATATAGAGGTTCACAGAGGGAGGGGGCTTCTCAAGATCTACCCAGTGAACACCCTAAAAATAAGTAAATAAAAACCATGCTGATTATGGGTGGTGTCTACTACATAAGCCCCACAAAGTGACTTCATAACTGAAGTCGGTTTTGGAAACTTTCTTAAAAATTAAGAAAATTGCTTCTGAAATTCTATGACTTCTAACATCCTGAAAAATAAAATGTATTTTGCCAGAATTTACAAAATAATGACAATATGAAGCAGACGGGGTGAATGTTAATGAACTATTTTATGAGGTGCGTTATCACCATCCATCTTAAAAGCAGAAAATTCAAGTTTATAAAAGAGCTCATTCGTATCCCTTTCATCTGGAGAGGAGGTAAATGTGAAAAGCAATTCTGGGCCAGTTTGAAGGAACTGATGAGCATGTAACACAGAGTATATGGTACACTCATTTAGAAAACCTTGGGATAAGTCTGTGTTCCCTGCGTAGCTTGAGGGAAGTGGCAGACGCAGACTGGAGCCACAAAGGATCTTGTGCAAACACTGCAGCTTGAGATGGAGGCGCAGGAGCACTCAACTTGTCTAGGTGAACCCTTTAAGAGCTGGAAAGAGTGCATGCACCCTACGGACTGGGGTGACTTCGCTGGTAGCCAGGAAGACATGCTTCAGCCTGTGTACAGGGACAAAGCAAACCTGTCAGCCAGGCCCACTGGGCTCCATATTATATGGTATGTACAGTATTTGGCCAAGTGCATCTCTTACTTGGTGAAGAGATGGCAGCAGGTGCTTGTATAGGAAGTGTAATCCTCTGAGCCATGTTCTGCTGGAAACCACCGGTCCTGCCATTTATACTGTAACAAAAGGACCTTACACTCACCTATCCGATCCCCGGCTGCTTTGGGCAGAGTTAGAGGAGAGGTCTAGTATTGGAAAACAATTGAAGTGATGTGCACTGCACATATTGTCCCTCTTTGCAATTTTCAAAAGTTTGGAGATCTGCATGTCACCTACCTAAACCTTGTACAGACAAGTGCCCCCCTACTTGACAGTGTTATGGCCTAATGACAGTGCCCTCTGTCACCACTGTAATGTGCCTTGCCATACTGAAAAATTTGTTCCAGAATGGTTTTAAATTTCGAAGCCTTTAGGCCCCTTTCACACGAGCGGGAGACTCGCATGTCTCCCGCAACGCATCTACAGGGCTGGACTCGGCACGGACAGGGATCACATATAATGCTATGCGATACCTGTCAGTGCGGAGTCCAGCCCTGTAGATGCGTTGCGGGAGACATGCGAGTCTCCTGCTCGTGTGAAAGGGGCCTTAAGGTGTTGACTTGGCTTCCAAATTCTTCTCAAAGGCACGGCTCATCTTTGAAATAAGTCTGATTCATGGAGGCTCCACCTAACAACTTACAGGACGTATTGCAACTGCCATGTGACAAATACCAGCGGACCTCCTGTACACACAGTATAAGGTGGTTTTAATGTTATGGCTGATCAGGGTACAATCACATATGGGCAGCAGGTAAATGAAAAATATATTTCTGATTATTCATCTTTTTCTGTAATTCTCTGTTGTACAGACGGCTGAGGCCACAATCATCTGGGAGCAGACGGGAATAATGTGATGAGATCAGACAATGTAAAATATATCCCGTCATACTGTATAAGAAGAGGGGAGCTGACAGCAGTCATCAAAATGTCCCTGATCCTGGGGGCCGTGTCCTCTGTGTCACTGCTGTTCTTCTTGCCTCCATTCATCATGGATGACTTGGAATAGAAAAGATTTCTTCTTCTTTTTCATCTCAGTCCTACAAGAAGATGCTGATTTTCCAGATTACATTGCTCTTTTTATGGTTTCCTTTAACACAATTATTTTCTGATCTCAAGAATCACTTCTAATGATGTACAGGGATGTTACCAGGATGCAGATCTCATCATTGGAGGACTGCTGACGATAAGTAAACATATAGATGATGAACAACCCAGAGATGACAATTACAGCATGATTATCAGCTCAGAGTAAGTTATAATCTTATGTATTGTCCATAAGAAGAGTGGTAAGAACAGTGTGAGGTCTGCAGATGTGGCTTCACCATCTCCTGATACAGCACAAGCTTCTATGGGTGATATGTTCAGGTCCAAATGATGAGGTATCATGGGGTCTAATCTCAAACGTGGCTCAGTGGTTAGCACTTGCTTTGCTCTGCTGCTGTTGGGCTTGGCTTATGTTTGGCATGTTTTGAGCTTACATCCACAGCATTAGTGGCATCATCAGTTCCTGAGCTGACCACTAGATAACCTGATCTGGTCCTAGCAATTTTTTGAGCGGTTCTGGATGCATATTGCATTCGCTCTTTACTGCTGAAGCTGCAACCACCTTCCTTCTCTGATGTTACATTCTCCTCAGCATCCTGATTGTCATCGTCATAGTCTTCACCCTCCTTGCCACTTTTATCAGACTGATATGTGGTTGTGGACTCTTTGTTTTCCCAATTCCCTGCTCCAAGGAGTTTGCATTGACTGCCAACGTCTCTCCCACTACTCATGCCACCACCTCTGTAAATATGGGTTACACTAGTACCAACCACAACACAGATGTACATGGGGTTTTTCACTTGCCCCTGAACCTTCTCCTCATGCTGACTAAACTTATCAACAGGGAGACTCTCTTGACTATCTTACAACATGTGGTGGGGTTTTGTTACCTTTTAGGAAAAAAGAAAATACCCCACCGGGAGGGGGCACTGATGTCAGACCCAGATATAAAAGAGTCAGACGTTCTGCTGTGACTGAGAGGAGTAGTATGTTGTACCTTTCGAAAACCGGCAAGAACTGTGGCCTACTACTATTACTACTACCACCACCACTACCACTGGACAGATGGCTGGTGCTGCCACCCACATTCTCATTCTGGGAGGATGTGGCATGGGTTGTACTCTTCTGTTTTCCAGAAATGTTATGATAAGACTTATAGATGATAACTCACGGGTTTGGTACATGCAGATTATTAAATTGCAAAATTGCAAGTGTTTTTTTCTGTAATTTATAGACAGAGGCCTAATGAAATGCCCAGAATCCCGCTCCTTCCACAAACATACTGCACACTGGTATTGACAATTAACAATGGTAATAATGCAATGTTTGCAGTGAAACGTGTTTGAAGTAAATCCTCTGATGCAGTAATACCAGCTCTTTACAAAAACATGTTGACAATGTAATTTATTTTGCAGTAATGTGAAAAGTCTTTTGAACTAGACACGATGATGTAGTACTACACAATTAGAATTTGTGCAACTGATGTGAAATCTATTTTCTGCTGTATCTTTTCCACCAGTCACCTTGCAGCAATTTAGCTTTAGTAACACGGCTATAATTATTGTTATACCGTAACTGCTGTATTTTTGTGACAATAGAATTTTTTTGCAGTGATGCCTGATGTATTCTGAACTGTGATGCAGTAATGCCTTCAGTAACATGGTTGTAATTTGCATTAATGATGTGACAAACGTTTGCTGTTTTTTCCACAATCCATAAGCTGCTGAATGAGCAGGTTCCAGGGACCCACAATGCAGGCCACAGACTTGGCTAAAAGCCAGAAAAGGAGATTCCAGCACTGGTTTACTCACAGGGACACAGGTCGGTATGCAGTATACACCTCAGATAGCTTAGGAAGGCCCTTGTGAGGGCCATCGGCCATAGTGACACACATCTGCAGACAGCAATGAGGAGCATGGCATTCCACAGGGCAGGAAATACTCACCGTTTCCCATGTTGTGAAAGAGAGTGAGACGACGGAGTAGATCTCATATTATTGTAAACCCTGAAAGACAACGTGTGAGAGAAGAGGCAATTGAGGCAGAACTTTCTATGAGATCATTTGCAACTTTTTCTTCCCAGAATTCCAGAGGAGCATATATGGCCTATAAGTCTCCTCATGCCGGTTAAGGCATTCTCCCCAAGGAGAGATTTCACCCCCGAAATCCTTACTTAGACCACTCACCCTGTTAAGCCAGGGGTGAGGGAAAATCACCCTGAAAAAGCTGTCTGCAGATGAGGTGCTGGCTTATTTTATATCCACGTCATGTCTCAGGCCTATTTAAAGTGTCTAATATTGACTTATAGCAGTGATTTTCAACCAGTGTGCATCCAGCTGTTGCAAAACTACAACTACCATCATGCCCAGGCAGCCTACAGCTATCAGCCTACAGAAGGGCATGGTGGGAATTGTAGTTTTGCAACAGCTGGAGGCACACTGGTTGAAAATTACTGACTTATAGGACACCTTCTTTACATCTGGTGGCATAAGAGGCAGAGATTCTTAACCCCTTCACGACCGCCATACGGCTATATACGTCCTATCTGCACATGCCCCGTGCAGATAGCACGTATATAGACGTGCAGGCGGCCCTTTAATCCCAGCGCTGATCAGCGCTGGGATTAAAGCTCCTGCTCCTGCAATCTATCAGGAGCAGGTCGGGTCCCGGCTCACAGACAGAGCGGGGAACCTGAGGAGAAGACAGGAGCGGTTTATTACCGCTTCTGTCTTCTCCTAAGCCGGAGGAGAGCCTTACCTGCTCAGCCGGCGCAGGAGGAATGAAGCGGCAGCGCCGCTTCCTGTGTTAGACCCGGCGGTCACGTGACCGCCGGGTGTCTCGGGGCAGGGGCAGTGCTGCAGGGTCTAAGGAGACCCTGATCAGCTCTGCCTGTGTGTAATGAGCCCCCAGGGGGCTGTTTTCCCCTGTAACTGGGGCTCCTGTGGATGCCCCAGTTACAGTGGAAACAGTGGGAAAAAAAAGTGTAAAAAAAAGAAAAAAAAAAAAGTCAGTCCTCCAGAGGTCTTTTAATGACCTCCTGGGGGACATATTAGTTGTCAAAAATAAATTAATATATAAGTAAAAAAATAAATAAAAAACAAACAAAAAAAAGGTGTAAAAAAAAAAAAATTAAACACGCAGTTGCCAATGTAAACAGTCACCATAGTCGCCCCGTCAAATAAAATCTATACATGCTATATATCAAAATGATCGTCATCAAATAGGGAACCCATTGCAATAATTAATTTGTGTGTCAGTTTTAATATTTAAAAAAAAAATATATAATTAAAAAAAAATCCTTTTATTTAAATAAGAATTAGCGTTTTTTTGTCTAAATTAAACCTAAAAAAATATAAAATATCTTTAAAAAAACATTCTAATAATAAGTCCTAAGTGTCAAGTAAAAAAAATAGCAAAAATTATTTTCGTATTCAAACGAAAAAAAAAATTAGGGTCACTAAGCCACCATGTGCCCAAATCACAAAAAGTTGCCTGGACATTCAGGCCTTTTATAGGTCCGGTCATGAAAGGGTTAAGAGCTCAATGGCATCCCTTTCTTTCACAGAGGCATGCGGCTAAAGACAGGGTTAACCCACAGGTATTTTCTGAATATTATTTTCCACTCTTCTAAGTGTTATTTGTTATTTACTGCCAGTTTTATGGTAAAATCCTATTGTAAGGAAAAATTTCACCCCGTTTTCTGCTGGTCTCCTTCAGCTTTCAAGTGGCATTTGTCAGGACGGAGGTTGAGTTGGCAATGGAGGGATCATCCCCCTCACATGGTGAGAAAACACTTGAAGTTTCAGTGGGAACCTTTCTTAGTCACATTCCGAAGTTTAATGGCACAAATATATTGCTGGAAGATTGGAAGGAGAGACTGGAGGCAGCGGTCAGAATATGTAATGTAGTTTAGAACTTAAAGATGGAGCTTTCTTTGAGCACGCTAAAAGATGAGGCCAGACAGACAGACCTTTGAACAGATTCTCGGTTTACTGGGGAATGTGTATGGTGATGTATCTTCTGAACCAGTGTTAACGAAGAGGTTCTTCTCCAGGCTGCAGAAAGAGGATGAGACTTTAACGCAGTATGTAAATGGACTGCAGGAGCTGATGGCTGCAGTGCAGAAGAAGGAAAAACAGCAGGCTGCATCCTTCACCAATGCTGAACCAGTGATACGTGATTCATTTATTCTTGGTCTCAGAAGCCAACCTTTGAGGAGGACCCATCGAGACAGACTGAAATTAGAGCCGCAGTTGACCTTACATGAAATACTCTGAGAGGCCATTATCCTAGAGAAGGAGGAGCAGACTGAATCAACGATGGTGGCCTTGTAGGTAGAGACTCTTCCTGATAAAGGAAGCAACTTAGAGGCTATGATGGCTTCAGTAGATGAAGCAATGAAAGGGATACTTGTAGCACTGAATTAAAGAGAGGAACAAGTGGTTACATACCCTAACCCAAAACGACAAGAGACCAAGACTGAGAAGGCGACAGTTCAGCCAGAGACTTCGATCAGCAGAGAGGGGGTATTTGACTTGCCACCAAGAAGGTCACGGAGCTAGATACTATCTGCACTATGATTCTGCAACGCGTCAGGAGGACTTAAACTAAAATCCCCTGTGACTGAGAGGAGAATCGCATGATCAAACGAGTGTTCCCCCACTTAGAAGCAATGGAGAGTAGTAGGAGAGAGCTCATCAAAGCTAAATTAAAGGGGTTGTCCGGGTTCAGAACGGAACCTGGAAATATCCCTTTTTCATCCAGGTAGGTCCTCAGATATGAGCATCGCAGCATTTCATGGGCAAGGGCTGTTTGTTTATATTTCTTACACTGCTAGATGGAGGCTTCCACTAATCAGTGTTCCCGGTGACATCACCAGCACTAATGGGCAGGCTTTAGCACTGCCCTATCCATTTTCCTAGCATACCTATAGAGAGCCTGGTACGTCACCAGATAAACAGGAAAAGCCTTTGCCCTGCACAGGGCAAAGGAGAGCACCAGAGCCTGAAATGTTCCGATGGAGTTAAAATGGTGAAATGCCCGGATTCAGCAACCCCTTTAAATGGAGTTGTACTGCTCTGTTTGATTGATACTGGGTCTCAGGTCTCCACTATTACCTGCCCGCCTTTGAGGCCCACTTGTCAGGGGGATGCCTACTGGATGAGGTTAAAGGGTGTCAACAACCTTCCAATTCCATAAACTGGAGTTCTGTGTGCAAACATTGAGGTTTGGAGTCAGACCATGAAAGAAAAGGGGGTGGTGGTAGTAGAGGACATTATGAACCCTAATGCACTGGTAATGTTGGACATTAATGTTCTGTGGGAGCTCAATGGTGCAAAAGCTGGGACCCAAGTACTGGAACGGGGTCCCAAACCAGAAACCCCCACAGACATTTATCCCTTAGAATAATAGAGTTTTTGTCATTTTTGCGTTTTGATTTTTCCTCCCTATATTACTTGAGCCATAACTTTGTATATTTCCCTTCACATAGCTGTATGAGGGCTTATTAGAAAATTGTATATTCTAATGCCACCATTAATTATACTATACAATGTAGTGGGAAGCGGTAACGAAATTCTAAATGGGGTGAAATTGGAAAAAAAAAGATAATTCCTTTACCGTTTTACGGGTTTTGTTCCCACAGCGTTCTGTTTGTGGCAAATCTGACCCATGCCCTTTATTGTCTGTATCAGTACAATTACAACAATACCACATATGTATAGTTTTTTTTATGTCTAAATAGTGTAAAAATTTAAACTTTGAAAATAAGTATTTTTCAAGCTGTGTGGGGGCTCATTTTTATGTGGAGCAATCTGTAGTTTTTACTTATTCCATTTTGGAGATTGTGACTTTTTAATCACATTTTTTTATATTTTTATGGGTGAGAAAAGCAATGTAAACATAGCAAATTGGCCATTTGGACCCTTTTTTCTGTTACACCATTTGTAATATTGGAAAAATATATATTTTAATAGTACAAGCGTTTTTGATTTCGGTGATACCCATTATGTTTGTATTTTTTATGTATTTATGTTTTATTATGCAGAAAGGGGGTGATTTAAATTAAATTACGTTTTTTTTTACTTTTAGTTATTTTGAAGCTCATATTTTATTTTTTTATTTTTTCATTTATTAATTTTGAAGATTCATGGATTTTTACAATGCATTTATTACTGACTATTGCTCATTTCTTATCTTGAATTGCAGCTTCAATCGCCCCAGCCTCTTCAGCGAGGCTGAGCTAATTGAAACCATTACCGGTATCCTCATTGGCCACGGAGGATTATTTTAAAGAGGCTCTGTCACCAGGTTTTAACCTATATATTTTAATACATAGGTTAAAACCCCTTAAATTGCACTTTTTTTAACATACCTATATTGCAAAGTATAGCGCAGCGGTTGTGCTGAAAAAAGAACTTTAAACATCGTGCTAATGAGCCTTCGGAGCACCGGGGGGCGGGCTCTTTCTTCCTGAGCACCGCTTCTTCACCGCCCCCCCCCGGGCCCGAGCCTCTCCTCCTTGTCTTTGATAACGCCCCTTCGACAACAAGATTGATGTGCACAATAGCGCTTGCACTGCCGAACACTGCAAGCGCTTACATCCTTGTGCGCACGCGCCGTCACTTCCGGGTTCGGGCCTAGTGATGTCAATCTTGTTGTAGAAGGGGCTTTACCAAAGACAAGGAGGAGAGCCTCAGGCCTGGGGGGGCGGTGAAGAAGCGGTGCTCAGGAGGAAAGAGCCCGCCCCCCGGTGCTCCGAAGACTCATTAGCATAATGTTTAAAGTTCTTTTTTCAGCACAGCCACTGCGCTATACTGTGCAATACAGGTATGTTAAAAAAAGTGCAATTTAAGGAGTTTTAACCTATGTATTAAAATACATAGGTTAAAACCTGGTGACAGAGCCTCTTTAAGAAGCCCGAAAGTGTGAGCTTCCAGGTTTTTGACCCTTTAGATGTCGTGATCTCACTTAGATGCTGTAATCTCATGTCATCTAAAGGTCGCGGTAATTAGCCAATTGAAACAGCAGAGACCTGCCAGCCATGACGACCGCTGCATGTGCAAACAGTTGCCATGTCTGCCTATTGCGCCAGTGCCATACATGTACAGCACTGGTAGCTAAAGGGTTAAACAGTGTAAAGTGCAGCCTGTCCGTTCAGGATTGGGAACCCAGTGAAGGTTCCTCCCTAGTAGTACAGGATGGCCATGAAGTTTTACTAACCCTCTTGTTAGGCACTAGCTATAAGATACAGGGTGCTGTCTTTATGGTTAAAGAGGACCTTTCATGGGTCCACACACTGCTACTTATTTAGCAGTGTGTGGACCCATGAAAGGTCCTCTTTAAACCAATGCTGCAAAGAGAGGGGGTAGAGGTAGGTCGAGCCCTGCACAAAGTCCAAGAGCAGCGGGTCTTGGTGAGATGTATGAATCTTAATAGCTTTCTTGTGACTGTGGACCCTAAGGAACTGATTGCTAACTTACTGTATATCTTATCCAGGAGGTGCTGGATACCCAAGAACGATGTGTGTTGAGCCTACTGAAGCTGACATGGTTACCCTCACACCGTGTTGAGTATAGGTGAATGTGACAGAGCCAGTGATTGGTGAACAGCTGTTGAAAAAGGATTGGGTGCAGTGCTCACCTAGGTGCAAGATGGATGGGAGCGGGTGATTGCATATGAAAGTAGGACACTATACGAGAGCAAGATAAATCTTGAGAATTATAGCTCACTCAAACTGGAGCTGTTGGCCGTCATCTGGGCAGAGACCAAGAAGTTCACTAACATCTTACCTACCCCTATCAAGAGACAACACGTTCATATGTCATGTAGCCTAGGAGCAGCTCAGCCCCATAAAAGTAAATTTGGCTGAGCTGCAATACAAATCACAGCAATTATGCAATGTAGGGCGCTGTGCTTGGTGGGCCAATCCCTTGGTTGACCTGGGCACAGCCAAATTGGGGGCACTAGAGCAGCACTGGATGGCTCTCCTCAGCAAATTCACGTTTAAACATCACTACACACCAGGCTGAGAAAATGCTACTGCTGACGCCCTGTTCCAAAATTCTCTGAAAGGTCTGACTGGGCCCACTGATGATGACAAAGAGGAAGGTGAAAGCCTGGAGTACAGGAAGGTAGCCCATACGTAGTACACCAGAGTGGGCACTACTATTACTACACCCTGCAACTGCTTCTAATGAGCTAACAATAATGTCATCTTTGTGTTTATTTTATGTCCTTTGCTACTGTGCATTACTAGTATTGTTATGAAAATGTTATGTTCATGTAATGTGCCCTGGTCAACAGCATGTGGCAGTGTATTTGGCAGAGAGATTTTTAGATAGAATAGAACTTTCTATTCCATTCTCCCCCCAGAAGTGGGTTAGTCCTGCTTCCTACCAAGGGAGGAGTTGTTGGAAGCTATAGTCATTCTAGTCTAGTCTAGCATTGGAAGCTGACAAGTTAAAATGGGGAAGTGAGGGCAATGGTCCCCCCTTCTGTTGCAGAAGTCAGCAAAGGGTAGCAGCTCATATATCGCCCTGATTCCTTACAGATTAGATACAGAGTATCCCGAGGGGGTCAACAGCCAAATGCACCATAATAAAAGGTACCAAAACTGTGAGAAATTCCAGAGTCTAGCAAAGCAGAGAATGATAAAGCAAGGTATCCAACTTTTCCTGCCAGTTTACCCCAAAACCTACTGGAGCCTAAACCTACTAGACAAAAGATTAAATATTGTCTGAATGTGGGGGGGCATGGCCTGAGCATGCCGCTGTGAACACGCACCTTGCTGAGCTCCCGGGTCCTAGGCCCTTATTTACCTATTTTACAGCACCCCCTGCACCCTCTTTTTGGTTTGAGCAGGATGGTTAGGCGGTCAGGACGTCGAGGGTCCTCTTACCTGGCTCCAGAACCTCACATCGCCCGCTATTTTAGACAACACTCCGCGCCTCTGCGCTCAGTCATGGAATCCAAGATGGCGCCCACGGCAGATTCTGCTGTTCCCACTTCGGATCGTCTGAATTCCACTACAGCCTCCCGCCGACCACCCTCTGAGTGCCAGACGGACGCACAGCCTACCTTGGCCTCGCAGCCGGCTACTCCATCAAGGCTGGATCTTCAGGCAAACATGGCGCCGGTGGAACTCGTGGAACCACCTTCTGGCCTGGTGAGTGCAGATCCTCCGGGTACGACCGTGGACCCTTCGGGACCGCAAAATGCCAGCTCAACACAGGCCCCCTTTGTACCAGGCCCTCTCCAGGGCACCAGTCTTCCACCAGGCCATACTCACACCCTCGCACCCTTGGCGGGTGAATTTGTTCCGGGACCGGGAGAAAAATCCCCCACTGAGTGTGGCCTTGAGCAGGACTTTCCGCCAACTTCGGCCATTTTTCACACTCCAGCTTTCTCTGGGGCCTCGGACTCTGCATCCTCTACCTCCTCTACCAATAGCAGGCGAGCGACATTTAGTCCTACATTAAAGGACATTTGGTCTTTACTTCATAACCTACCTACTAAAACTGACTTGGAGGGCATCATTCAGAGAGTGGAGCTCAAACAAGATCAAGCTGTTGCTGCACTTAAAGCAGACCTGACCACTGTGTCCACTCAGGTGGCCTCCCAATCTCAGGTATCCTCTGCCCTGCACTCTCGCCTCTCCAAAGTGGAAGAAACCCTTATGGCTCAACGCTCCTTGAACAGACATTTACTCTTGCAAATAGACGATCAAGAAAACAGAAGCCGCCGTAATAACGTTAAGTTGAGAGGCATTCCTGAGGAAATTCCAGCCTTTGACCTCCGCAAGGTGGTATCTACGATCCTCAACATGGTTCTGTCTAGGCCTGCAGACACCTTTATTGAATTGGACAGGGTTCACAGAGTCCTGGGTTCTAGGCGTCAGAATATCCCGTCTCCGCGAGATGTGCTATGCAGAGTTCACTTTTTCAAAGAGAAGGAAGAAATCATGCAGAAGGCCTGGCGTCTGGGCCCAGTGATGTTTGAGGGGGTCCAGATCCAACTACTTCCTGATGTCTCCAGGCGGACACTATCAATGAGACGTACTCTTAAGCCTCTTTTGCAACTTATCATGGAAGCTGGTGCAACTTACCGATGGGGTCACCCGTTTCACCTGATTATTTGTAAAAATGGAGTCTCTTTTGCCTTGTACTCACTGGACCAAATTGAGGAACTTTACCACTTTCTGGAGGTCCCGGTTTCATCTTTACCTGACTGGTTAGACGTACCTTTCTCCACATTTCCACTGGTGTATCTACCTCAGCGTTCCAGAGCCAGTCCTCCACCGGATTCCACATCTGACCATCTGTCATCGGGTCGAGTCGTCCACCAAGAGATTACTACTGCGGCAATAGACTGCGGCTGATTGCTACATCTTCCTCCTGCCTGCGTTAGATGTCACCTGAGGGCTCTGCTGCTCTCACCAATTTCCTTTTGGCCCAGGGAATGGGACATCCTTACTGGTGTCTCACCACTTCCCCCATAGGTTTACGAATCTCTGGGTTGTTTCCGGTTGACACCCCGGGATCCGTCAAGTGGCTTGTTTACCACTTCTTTTGCTTTCTTGATTTCCCGTCCTGGTATAGCTGGCTCGGGTATTTGACACTAGTTGCCTCTCTATTCCCCCTTTTTTGAGTTTATTTTGTGTTACTAGATTACCTTCCACGATTCCCCAGTGTTGATTTTCCCTCCTAGACTCTAAACCCTAACCCTAACCCTAACCCTCCTTTTTTGTCTCCCTCAACCCGCCCTTCCCTATTCCCCCTGCTCGCCTTACCACACATTTTCCCCTCTGTCCCTACTCTTTGTCTAGCTACTCTCTTCCACTGCCCAGCCTTTATCCCCCCCCTTTTTTTTTCTTTTTCTTTTTTCTTGCTCCTCCTTCTCCCTCTTTTAACTGTTTATCTTCTAACTTAGGAGAATGTCGTCCATCCACCTGGCCTCCATCAATGCAAATGGCTTGAATACTCCTGAAAAAAGGTCCTCCATCCTCCGACTGCTCTGGAGTAAAAAGGTACTGATAGCTTTCATTCAGGAAACCCATTTTCGTAAAGACGCCCGGCCTCTCTTTACTTCCCCCAGATTTCCGGACACCTATCATAGTTGCTATTCAGTCTCAAAATCTTGGGGAGTCAGTATCCTTATCGCTAGGTCTACCCCGTGGGAACTCCTGGCCACCCATTATGATGACAATGGCCAATTTCTATTTGTCAAGGGATACATAGCAGGTCAGCTTTACACGCTGGCTAATGTGTACCTCCCGAATACAAACCAACTGAAAGCCCTTACTGGGATTCTTTCCAGATTAGAGGAGTTTGCGGAGGGTATGCTGCTGGTCCGAGGGGACTTCAATGTTGCTTTAGATCTATTACTGGATGTCTCTAGAGGTACATCATACCTGGCTCATTCTTACTTACACCGTTTGAAACAGCTCCTTCACTCACATCAGTTGGTGGATGTGTGGAGGGTGGTCAATCCTGATACCAGAGATTACACCTTTTATTCTGCAGCTAGAGATGTGTACTCCAGGATTTACCACTTCTTCATCTGCCACTCTGCTTTACCAATGTTAGAATCCTCCTCCATAGACTCTATGACGTTCTCAGACCATGCTATGCTCCATGTCTCCCTGAGATCCCCTCTGCCTACCCCTAGATCTTGGCAATGGCGGCTCAATGAGACCATCTTACAGGACATGGTAGTAGCCAAAGACATTAACACGGTCCTCACTAGGTATTTCACTGAAAACCAGGTGGGAGACATATCTCCACTATCGGTATGGGCAGCCCACAAATACGTGGTTAGGGGGGCTCTCATTAAACATGGCGCACAGCGTAAGAAGGAGCGCTCGGCAGAAATTGCCAAACTATTGGAGGACGTCTCTCGTTTAGAACTTGTCCATAAACGCTTCCATGCCCAGGAAGCCCATTCAGCCTTGTTGTTAGCCAGGAAAAAACTTAAAGAGAAACTAGATACTCGCACCAAACTCTTCCTAGCTAAGGGTAGACACCACTTCTTTGAATATGGGAATAAGTGTAGCAGAACGTTGGCTCACTCTCTTAGAGAACTGAGACTTAGAAATTACATCCCAGTAGTTGCCTCCCCCCATGGCCCTAGGGTGAATGATCCTAACAAGATTTCGGAGGCATTTGCCCATTACTACCAGTCTTTGTACAACCTTCCCTGTCCTAACGCAAACAGCCTATCCTTTCAATCAGCTATACACTCTTACCTGTCTCAGTCAGGTCTCCCCAGACTTCCTCAGGAAGCTATTCCAGATCTAGAGAAGCCGTTTTCGGAAGAGGAATTATCTGCAGCCTTAAAGTCCATGCAACCTAGCAAAGCCCCTAGCCCGGATGGCTTTCCGGCCTCGTATTATAAAAGATACCTTCCTATCCTGTCGGGCCCACTTATTAAAGCCTTGAATAAACTCCCGGCTGGTTGCCCTCTCCCCTCAGATATGTCCCATGCACACATTACGGTCATTCATAAGGAAGGGAAAGACCCCACTGCATGTTCGAGTTATCGTCCTATTTCGTTGTTGAATGTCGAACTCAAGCTCTTTTCCAAAATGTTGGCCACCCGTCTGGTTCCATTCCTCTCAGCCATCATTCACACTGACCAAGTAAGGTTTATCCCTTCTAGAGAAGCTTGTGACAATACGACCAAGATCCTGAACCTGATTCACCGTACAAAACTACAACAACTACCTTTTTGCCTTCTGTCAACTGATGCTGAAAAGGCGTTTGATTGGGTGAATTGGCACTGGCTGTTCGCTGTGCTGAAACATGTTGGTCTGGGTGAAAACATGCTGACTTGGATTCGTTCTCTTTACTTTTCTCCTACAGCCTCTAAAGTTTCATGGAACATTATTTCAATATATTCTGATTATGTATATTTTCTTTTGAGTATTATGTGTATCGATATATTTATCGCTCTTTCGAGAGAATTGACTTGATCTGTGTTGCTTTGTTTATAAACCTTATAAATAAATAATTAAAAATATATATATATTGTCTGAATGCAAGTTTATTCAAGTAAAGCTGTTGAACTTTTACCAAGTCTGGACTCTTACTCTACCAACTATCACTATCGTATTGCTCCGAAGCCTAAACCTGAGGAGCGATGGTATGCAAGTAGGAGCACCATGACACACACAAAACTAATAAGCCTGAAATGTGGAACATGATCGGCCATGGAAGGCAGCACATTGCACATGTATGAGAAATTGCTCCAGTCCAAGGGCTGTGCCTGGGATGGTTGGTCCTGTAAAAGGGTACAGGGGAGAATGGCAAGTGCATCAACTTTGGGATCAATAGTGGAGGAATGGCTGCAGACCAACTACCAACCCACATGGGAGGAGCGAGAGGCCCTTACCCATGGGGATAAGATTGTGTGACAGCAATGGCTATATGAGAATGGCTATATGAGAAGGAGAACTATGCGAAGAGTCCAGCTTCCTACAGAAATCAGACCCACCTGGCAGGTGGTGATAACTTCTGATGAGGTGGGAAGAATTAGTTGATTAGAATTGAGTGGAATCATGTGAAGGGACAGTTTCAGCCAGCTAAAATGTTTTTGTGGCTGCAATGGTTGTATTACCATCCTAATATCCAGAAGGTATCTGTCGCTGCAGTAACAAACCTTGCAGGTCTGATATAGCTCCTCTTCGCCAGCTTCCGGTAGTACTTAAAAGTACCAGCGTGCGGAGACTAACAAGCCCCCCGGTCTTCACCAGAGCCCGCTGCAAGGCAGGATGGATTTGGCTGCCGGGGGCTTGCAGGTCGCTTAACCTTACCGGGAAGCGGTTAGCTGGGGTAGGTGCAAGGCAAGTAGTGCAGAATCAAGCCGAAGTCAGGATACACAGGAATCAAGGCAGATGAAGACAAAACGCTGGAGTACTTGGAAAGGACCTGATGCTCTGGCACCAGTTGAAGCTCAGAAAGAGGCTTATATAGGCCATCCCATTAGATCATGTCATATGACCTCTGGGGGAAGTTCCAGCAATTACCTGTTATGCTATTGACTGGACACCAGAGGGAGTTGCAGTGTGCAACCTGCATTCTGACCACTGGAGGCCACCAGAGTGCCGGAAATGTTGGTGCTGGCAGACACGCTCTCACTGCTGGGATCGACATGAGGGCTGCTGTGGAGATTGCCGGGGGCAACGGCTTGGGGCTCGAGGCGAGTATAACGGCGCTTTGCGCTGAATCGGGACAGTATCCAAGGTGTGTGTGAAAGTTGCATCTGTTGCTTGTCCAAAGCTGGGAATCAACAGGCTCCAGTTGTTAATATCCAAATGCCTTATCTACCATTTTAAATAATTTGATTTGGACACCTCGCCGAATTAATTTGTGAAGAAGCGTGTTAAAAATCAGCTATTTCCCAGATACAGAGAGCCTGTATATCACTGTACAATAATGTGCATTGCAGAAACATGCATAGCTAGTTCACTGTGGTAGTGAAATAGTTACTGTACATCAGTATGACAGGCACCACTCAGAATCAGCTCAGAAAACTGACCTCAACTGAACATTACAGGTCAATGTTAGCGTCAGGTATCAAGATTGATACTATTGAGTGAAAAAGCGTGCTCCTTTTACACCATCAGCTGATTCCACATAGATTTTTACAGAACCTGTTCTGTTACACTCTGATACAAGTAGTGGGTCCATGACAAAGAGGGTGCAGTAAGTTTGTATTGTTGTCACTGATTATTTTGCTCTTGTTCTGATCTGTCACAAGAACAAGCCCAAAAAAAAACGGATCCTGTCTTTTGAGCATCCAGCTTCACATGGTCAGCATTTGATCAGTAATCCATCAGTATTGTTAAGGCCAAAAAACAACAATAGGTCCAAAACAGAGATGACACTTGATTGTCATATTTGCATGTCTTCTGTGTTTTGTACCCACTCTTGCTTTCGGCTTCCAAATCATGAGCCAAATTCTGATGGGAAAATACTGATTATGTAATAGAGGCCATATGGATGTTCCAAAGACAGGATTCTTTGTGTTTTTCATTTTTCAGTTCTGCTGACAGATCAAAAGAAGGGAAAAATAAAAAGTTATGTCAGTGAGGCCAAACACTAGTGACCCAGTCACAGAGTGGTGATAATGGCAACAGTGTGAACAGTCAACGTAGTGGCCATGTCACAGAATGGGGAGGGTGGCAGCCGAATGAGGAGTCAACATAGTGGCCCAGTCACAGAGTAGCGAGGTAACGCCTGCCTGAGGAGTCAATGTAACAGCCTAGTCACAGAGTGATGCGGGTGGCAACAGCATGAGGAATCACCACAGTGGACCCGTCACAGAGTGGGAGGTGGGACACAACCTCACTGGCAGTAACAAGATGGTGGTATTAGGAGAAGATATCAGCAGAGGCAGCAGGTGGGTTGTAGCATCAGAATAGTGGCTGAAGCATATGGCCAAAAGAAACGGGCCTTTTTTCACAATGATTTGGTGGGGCACCCAGAATGACTTACTGTAGTCGGATGCATCAGACATTGACATGTGGAAATCCTGGCTGATCCAAACCTGATACATCTTTGCAAAGGTCGGTCTCTGAACTTTTTGTGTGGAAAGGTGAGTTCTCTTTGGGGTAACTATGCCCCCAGCTGAACTAAAAACAGCTCTGATGCTACAACTAGAGGTTGTACATGCCAAACCTGGTCAGTTGCAGCCACAAATCAAGTTTGGCTGCACAGTTGTCCAGGGGATCTTGGATCTGGGATGGCAGGGTGCAGACCAAGTCACCAGGAAGACTATGGGAGTCTCATGTTCCAAGCTGTAGTGAATGGTGAGATATGGAGCCTGAAAGTCAAAAGTTCAAAACATTGTTACCCTTTTTGTCTTAAGTGTATAAAAGAATGTAAACACCCCTAAATCTGTAGTATGAGGCTGCAATTTCACCCCAATTATGAAATTATGGATTAACAGATTTACTTCTCTATAAAAGAATGTAAACACCCCAAAATCTCTAGTATCTTACACATATGTATAAAAGAATGTGAACACCTTATAAGCAATAGTGTAAAGAGATAATTTCCCGCTAATTTCACAAATAAGGATTAACTGATTTACTTATCTATAAAATAATGTGAATAATCTGTAGTATCTAGGTCGTAGTTTCACCTGAATTACACAATCAAGGATCAATGGATTTACTTGTGTATACAAGAACGTGAACACCCCAAAATGTATAGTATCAGAACACTATTTCATCCCGATTACACAATTAAGGATTAACAGATTTATTTATCTATAAAAGAATATAAACATCCCAAAATCAGTAGTATTATACAGCAATGTCATCTCAGTTGCAGAATTAAGGATTATCAGATTATCTTCCTTAACAAAGAATGTGAACACACCAAAATATGTAGTAGTATTAGGCCACAATTTCATACCAATTACACAATTAAGGATCAATGGATTTACTTTTGTATAAAAGAACATGAACATCCCAAATTCTGTAGAATAAGGCTGTAATTTCACCCTAATTACAACATTAAGAAATACACTATCTTTAAGCTGTCCCTACTCTCTCCCTATTATATCCCTTCACTACTGTATCTCTAAGCTGTCCCTGCACTCTCCCTATTATATCCCTTCACTACTGTATCTCTAAGCTGTCCCTGCACTCTCCCTATAGTGTGGATAAAGCATCTCTATTATATCCCTACACTATCTCTAAGCTGTCCCTGCTTTCTCCCTGTAGTGTGGATAAAGCCTCCCTATTACAGTGTATCCCACACTATGAATAATCTGTCTCTGAACTGCTCAATAGTAATATTTGGTGACTAAAGTCTTTCCTAATCATTGTCCCTAATGCCTGCAACGTCTCTACCTGCACTAAATTCACTGGAAATGGTGGAGACCGGGCAGGATGAGGCTCTTTATAGGGCTGTGACATCAAAGGGTCTGGCTATCTGCTGATAGGCTATCTGTACAGCTTTATGGGCAATTCCTTGTTCCCTGGCTTCTTATTTCCTCTTTCTAACACATGCAACAACAATTTTAGAAAAAAATCCGATTCCTTTCCACAAAGAGCACGGAAATTCGACTTCAGGAGAAATCAATTTTTTCCTGAAATTTGATTTCAACTTCTTCAACTTTGATTCGCTGAACTCTAGTTGTATCCTTAGTGAAAGGCACATCCTGCAAAACAGACTTGTCAATCCTAAGGCTTACGTGCTAAAAAAGCACAGTCTTTATATGTCTTTGTTCCTACTGAAAGTGTAAGAGTGTGGAGGCAGCACTCCGAGCCCTCTCTGTGGGCACTTGTGCCCTGGAAAAGGTCTATGGTTTACCAATATGGCTTAGACTTTTCCTGCCATTCATCAGCACTGGGAGCACTAAGAACGGCACAGTCAGCGCACTGAATAAAGGAAGACTGTTATAGCTGAATCATAACGTACATGGAAGATACACTATTGGACTTTAGTATTCAGGTGAAATTGCTATGTTAGCACTTTGCTATAAATACGTGGGTTTTGGGCTGCAGTTTGGGCAATCAGTCTCTAAAAGGTTCTTCATCACTGGGATAGGGTGATGGCTAATCAAGTGCGAGGAAACATAGTTGACAAACTTAATTCTAACCTAAATCTTTTCCTAGGAACCTCCTAGTGATATAATACCACAGGCAATTATCCATCTATCTATACCAAGTATGAGCAGGAAATATTAACAATATTGACCAAATAAGGATGTGACTGAGCTCCCTGATTATAAATACATATCAGTGCTATTAAATACAAGGATTATGTCAAATACAGCTTTGAAGTATAACACTTTCCTTTTCTAGGTGACATTAAAAATAGAAGTAATGAGTTGTAAAAAAGAGTGACTGGTCTGGAAAATGGTAATATAGGTTAACAAGGTGGAAAAGTGACCAAATTGTGTCTCCGTATAGGTATACTCAAATGAAAGAAAGGGGTTGGTATGAAAAGAATAAGATGAGAGTGCATACAGTAGTCACCAGATGGAAAGGTGTAAAAAACTAAAAAACTCTGAAGGAAATCCTCCCATCCCCACAAAAAGTACGTCTAGTTCCTTTTCAGAAACCGTTCCAATACAAGAGGATCTCCCAGAACTACTATCACCTATAGACTCTGCTTTATCCGTTCTCAATTTAACGGATATATCCACATATAGCACAACACCCACTAGCCCTGAGCCTTTTTTAGCCCTTCCCCCCATTTTAGAAAAACCTCCCTCGAATTTCCTATCCCCCTCCAACACCATCACCCCATCAAGGTGAATCCTAACAAGCATCCAACTCTTGCGTCCTCTAATTCTACAATCACCTGCAAGCCTAAAGTCCCAATCCATTCTTTCCTCTCCCATTTCCAAGATTCCACGTCCTCAACAAACATTAAAAATAACCAGCTTTTACGGTCCAATCAAATCATCGAAAAGGAAAAACCAAGATTTACTGTCCGACGAAGAAGAACTAGAGGGGGTTCAAAGAAAAGAAACACAATCCAAAAATCACAACAAAAAATTAAAACCGAACCTATACCTGAAAAACAACCTATCCCTTCCCCCGAGACCTTAAAGCAGAAGGGTATCTTTAATCTATCTAGTTATACACTTGAAAACAATGAGATCGATCTACTTTCAAAAGGCCTATCGTTTTGTCCTACTAACAGTTCAGATTTATTCGAAACCTTTGTAGATTTGAACCAATTTATCCGCAAATTAACCCTACAAAGACACTATACCATCAAATCCTCTAGATTTTACCCTCAAGATACCAATAAGAAAGTAGAGACAAACCCTATAGATACCACTATACCTGCCATAGACACAATTGAAGATTGGGATATCGAACATCTTCTGGATGAACTTACCAACACTCCGATACCATCCCAATTTAAACCCAAATCGACCTTTTACCCATTAGCTAGTAGGGGCCCGCATATTGAGGCTTTTTATAATATGGTACTATCAGACCTACGTAACCTTATGTCTAAAAAACAGAACCCCGTAAGGCCACATAATTTGTCTCGGGCCCAACAAAATGCTGTCAAATCACTCAAATCTACCAATAAGATTGTTATCAAAAATGCAGATAAGGGTGGTGGTATTGTCATTTTAGATACTGAAGCTTACAACAGAGAAGCTCTAAGGATTCTTTCAGATGACAAATATTATATTAAACTTGATCAAGACCCAACGGATATTTTTTTAAAAAAGTCTAGTGGAATTAATCAATCAAGGTCGGGACAACAAAATTCTAAATAAAAAAGAAATCAAATTTCTTATTATCCCTCATCCATCTACTCCATATTTTTATTTCCACCCCAAAATACATAAAACCCTTATCAATCCCCCCGGACGCCCCATCATTTCAGGTATAGATTCCCTCACTTCTAATTTATCTGCATACATCGATCAAATTCTTCAAAAGTACGTTATTCAATTACCATCATACCTAAGGGACTCCAGCCACCTCATTTCCCTCCTTAATAGTGTTCACTGGGAATCGGGAATGATCTGGGTAACTATGGACGTTTCTGCACTATATAACAATATCCACCACAATCTAGGTATAAAAGCAGTCGAGTCCTTTTTATTCTCAATTCTATCGATTTTACCTTAACGCATAATTATTTTAAATATGGAAACGACTTTTATTTACAAAAATGCGGAACAGCTATTGGCACAAAATTTGCACCTGCATATGCCAACCTATTTATGGGGGCCTTTGAGTCTTCAATGGGTCTCCTTAATCACACCAATATACATTTCTACAAGAGATATATAGACGATATTATCTTTATCTGGAATGGAAGTACAGCAGACCTTAACTCTCTTATTAATGGCTTAAATACCAACAACTGGAACTTATCATTTACAGCACAAACTAGTGCGACTTCAGCCATTTTTTTAGACTTAGAGATAACCATTAATAAGGACCAAATTGAGACGCGTACACATTTTAAACCAGTCGATTCCAACAGTTATCTGGTTTTCAAGAGCTGTCATCATAAGAAATGGAAAAATAATATCCCATATGGGCAAATGAAGCGATTATGTCGAAACTGCTCGGACGATATGGTTCTAAAAGAACAAACCAACATTCTAAAAGATAGATTTTTGGAAAAAGGCTATCCTCTGGGCCTTATAAGGGATTCACAGACACGGGCCCTTAGAGAAAAAAATCAGATAGCCTTAAACCTAAAACCGATAAGGAAGTTAGCACAAAACCAAAAGGCCCTAACTTTATTACCCGGTACAGCTCTAATCATGGTGATGTCAAGAAAATCTTCATGAAACATTGGTCCATTCTTTTAAAGGACCCCATTATAGGTCATGATCTCCCAATAGGACCTAGCATGACTTACCGGAGAGCCCGTGCGTTAAAATCACTAGTGGCCCCGTCATGTCCAAAATTACAAGATAAAATAATCCCCTCTAAATTGAATATGAAAACTGCAGGGTCGTATAGATGTGGCTCAAAACGCTGCAAATGCTGTGAACTGATCTCCCATGACATAAATACAGTCACCGCAACACATACTGGCGAAAATATTTCCTTGAAACACTCTATGACCTGCAGCTCATCTTATATTATTTATCTATTGGAGTGCCCCTGTGGCCTCCAATATATAGGCCGTACGACACAGACTTTGAGAGAAAGAATCAATCAACACCGGTCAAAAATAAATAAAAAGTATCCCAACCATAGCGTCTCTCGACATTTCTCCCAGAAACATAATGGTGACCCTGACCTTTTGAGATTAACTCCCATTGACCAGATTACCAATTCCTACTCGCAACTGTGCCAGAGAGAGATGTATTGGATATTTCGCTTCAACACATTAATACCCACAGGCCTTAATGAAGCCTTAGAACACAATAACTACTAACTAACATGACCTATATAAAGATTACTATTGATTCATTTATTACCCATAATCACTATATCTGAGTGCACCATAGAACCCAGAAATTGTTCATTTATTTATGTTTATCTACTTATATATCTGTATATCCATACATCCATTGACGTATGTAATTTATAATGATCTTATATGTCTCTTATATGTTTATTCTATATTTTATATATTTATATATCCATTTATATGTATATTTACTTATATTTTCCATTTTTTTATTTCAATTCTCTAATTTCTCATACACAGCTATCAGTATATATTTCCCTTTTACTTATATGTTCTCATTTTAATATATATATACATATATATATATATATATATATATATATATATATATATGTTTCCCACACCCAACAATTGAATTGACATGCATAGTATTTAACAATATGTGCAATATGGTGTAATGTATACATTATGTAGTTATACTATTTTCCACTTTTTCTTATCATTTTTATCAATGCCCAGTTGTCGGGGCCGAGAATTTTATACACATCTATCTATATATTTCTTGAATTCTTGAATAAGATTTATACTATTAGCTTGGAACGTGTATCACCATATCCTGACACGCTCCAATACAGGAAGACTTCAACGCAAATAGACGTGAATTTTTCTGTTGCCCGGCCTCACGCACATATACACATATCCGGTCCAGCGTGCTGCGTTCCACTGTGGAACGCAGCCGCGCTCTTCCTCTCCGTTCCAAACGTGGGGGCGGGCGGGTATGCGTCCCATAGTGGAACGCACGCGCCTTTCCCTTTCCGGTATACAGATTCTGGCCCACACAATACGTGGATCACCTGGCTATATATGTAAGTGGAAAACATACCAAACTGTTATTGCTTTTTTACCTGCTCCTGAAGAAGGGGATTTATGTACTCCCCGAAACGCGTCAAGCTTATCTACTAGTCAAATCAGAATGAGCTTGTTATTATGGGGGACTTCAACTACCCAGATATAGACTGGGAAACTGAAACCTGTATATCTCATAAAGGAAACAGGTTCTTGGCAATAACCAAAGACAATTACCTTTCCCAACTGGTTCAGGACCCGACTAGAGGGACGGCCATACTGGACTTAGTATTAACCAATAGACCTGACAGAACAACAGATGTGCAGGTCGGGGGACACCTGGGTAACAGTGACCATAAAATAATAACCTTTAAATTGTCATTAAAAAAAGCATTTCTTCAGGGAGGAACAAAAATACCAAACTTCAAAAATGCAAAATTTAGCCATCTAAGAGAGGCCATAGGTCTAACTAACTGGGACAAAATCCTCAAAAATAAAAATACAGCCACAAAATGGGATATTTTTAAAAGCATCCTAATATCTAATTGTGAGAGGTACATACCGTATAGGAATAAAATGATAAGAAACAAGAAAAAACCAATGTGGATAAATAGAACTGTAAAAAAAGCAATAAATGACAAAAAGAAAGCATTTAAATCACTAGAACAGGAGGGGAGCAAGGAAGCATTGAAAAACTATAAGGAAAAAAATAGAATTTGTAAAAGACAAATAAAAGCAGCCAAACTAGAGACTGAAAGACTAATTGCTAAAGAGAGTAAAACTAAAACTAAAATGTTCTTCAATTATATAAATACTAAAAAGTATAAATCTGAAGGTGTCGGCCCCTTACAGAGTAATGAGGGGGGAGTAGCAGAGAGCAATGAGGAGAAAGCAAAACTCTTAAATATTTTTTTCTCCACTGTATTCACTGAGGAAAATAAACTGTCAGATGAAATGCAGAATATAAAAGTGAATTCCCCTTTAAAAGTGTCCTGTCTGACCCAGGAAGAAGTACTGGGGCGTCTTAAAAAGATTAAAATAGACAAATCGCCAGGACCGGATGGCATACACCCACGTATCCTAAGAGAATTAAGTAATGTCATTGCCAGACCCTTATACTTGATATTTAAGGACTCTATACTGACAGAGAGTGTTCCACAGGATTGGCGCATAGCAAATGTGGTGCCAATATTCAAAAAGGGTCCAAAAACAGAGCCCGGGAACTATAGGCCGGTAAGTTTAACATCTGTAGTGGGTAAACTGTTTGAAGGTTTTCTAAGAGATGCTATCTTGGAGTACCTCAATGAAAATAAGCAAATAACTCCATATCAGCATGGCTTCATGAGGGATCGGTCGTGTCAAACCAATTTAATCAGTTTCTATGAGGAGGTAAGTTCTAGACTTGACCGCGGGGAATCAATGGATATCGTATATCTGGACTTCTCCAAAGCATTTGACACGGTACCACATAAAAGGTTAGTATATAAAATGAGAATGCTTGGACTGGGAGAAAATGTCTGTATGTGGGTAAGTAACTGGCTCAGTGATAGAAAACAGAGGGTGGTTATTAATGGTAGATACTCAGATTGGGTCACTGTCACTAGTGGGGTACCACAGGGGTCAGTATTGGGCCCTATTCTCTTCAATATATTTATTAATGACCTTGTAGAAGGCTTGCACAGTAAAATATCAATTTTTGCAGATGACACTAAACTGTGTAAAGTAATTAACACGGAAGAGGACAGTACACTGTATATATACTACAGAGGACAGTACACTGCTACAGATGGATCTGGATAGACTGGAGGCTTGGGCAGAGAAGTGGCAGATGAGGTTTAACACTGACAAATGTAAGGTTATGCATATGGGAAGGAATAATGCAAGTCACCAGTACATACTAAATGGTAAAACATTGGGTAACTCTGACATGGAAAAGGACCTAGGAATTTTAGTGAACAGCAAACTAAGCTGCAGAAACCAGTGTCAGACAGCTGCTGCCAAGGCCAATAAGATAAGTCAGACCACACAGCCAGACCACACATGGAGTACTGTGTACAGTTCTGGGCTCCTGTGAACAAGGCAGACATAGCAGAGCTGGAGAGGGTTCAGAGGAGGGCAACTATAACTGGAATGGGTGGACTACAGGACCCAGAAAGATTATCAAAATTAGGGAGGACTGAGGGGAGATGTAATAACTATGTATAAATATATCAGGGGTCAGTACAGAGATCTCTCCCATCATCTATTTATTCCCAGGACTGTGACTGTGACGAGGGGCCATCCTCTGCGTCTGGAGGAAAGAAGGTTTCTTCACAAAAATAGAAGAGGATTCTTTACGGTAAGAGCAGTGAGACTATGGAACTCTCTGCCCGAGGAGGTGGTGATGGTAAGTTCAGTAAAAGGGTTCAAGAGGGGCCTGGATGTATTTCTGGAGGGTAATAATATTACAGGTTATAGTTACTAGATATGGGTTGTTGTTGATCCAGGGAGTAATTCTGATTGCCTGATTGGAGTCGGGAAGGAATTTTTTTCCACTAAAGTGAGGAAAATTGGCTTCTACCGCACAGGGTTTTTTTGCCTTCCTCTGGATCAACTTGTAGGAAAACAGGTCGAACTGGATGGACAGATGTCTTTTTTCGGCCTTATAAACTATGTTACTATGTTACTATGTTACTTATTTTAGAACTTGTCTATGTTAGCTATGGCTAGCACAGACAACACAGGCTATCAATCTTGCTTATGCTGTGTCTGAGTTAACCTTTTGGTTCCCAGAGACACACCCAAGGCTTACCACACAGCAATTAACCATTTCAGTGGCAGATATGTGTTCTCCCAAACCATGCCTTTCTTACAACAGTCAACTCAGCAGCAGGCACTCGTCCCTAATATTTTAGATGGACAAATCAGCAGCAGACCCTCACCCCAAATGGTTTTGAGTGTCAGCAGCACTGAAGGTCAACTTGTCAGGAGGAGGACCAGAATGAAGAAGTGGAAGAGGAGGTGGTGGACGATGAAATCACTGGCCCAACATGGGAAGGAGGCAAGCTAAGCAAGGAGAGCAGTACAGAGGTGGAATGATCTGCAGCACTGCAACAGGCTGGAAGAGGTGGTGGGGTGGCAAAAGGGAGAAGGCAGGCCACACCAAGTGTGGATGATAAAAAAATTGTCATTTGCAACCTATGCCGTACCAAAATGAGCAGGGGCATGAACACTAGCAACCTGACCACCACCAGAATGATCTCCATGGCAGCAAAGCACCCTAATAGGTGGGCCAAATGCCTGGGTCCACAATCCCAGGTGTCTGCGGGTCACACCACTGCCTCCTCTTCCCTGTGTTATGTGCTACCCAAGACGCAGGCCCAGATGCCTCCCACCCTGCACCTGGACCCTCACAAGCACCATCAGCGAGCACATCCACTTCTGTGTCCCAGCGCAGCATACAGATGTACATACCCCAGGCCTTTGAACGAAAGCACAAATACCCACCCACCACAGGCCATTACACTAAATGCACCCCTTTACAAATTGCTGGCGCTGAAAATGTTGATTGTGGACACTGAGGTTTTTTGCAGTCTGATGGCGGCGGCTGTCCCTTGTTACACAGTACCTAGCCACCACTTTTTTTGCCGGTGTGCCGTCCCCGCCTTACACCAGCATGTGTCCGGAAACATAACCCGTGCCCTGACCAGCGCAGTTAATGGGAAGGTCCACTTAAAGACTGACACATGAACAAGCGCTTCTGGCCAGGGACGCTACATTTCTCTGATGGCACACTGGGTGAACGCTGTGGAGGCTGGGAGCGAGTCGTACCCTGGGATGGCACAGGTGCTACCGACACAAAGGATTGCGGGCCCTACTTTCATCAGGATTTCTGCCACCACCTACATTAGCGGCTGCAACCCCTCCTTCTCCTCCACCACTTCCATCTAGGAATTCTCATCTTGCAGCACCAGCCAGCCATCAGTCAGTAGCGGGAAGCAGTTTAGCACAGCGGTGGGGAAGTGACAACAGGCTGTGCTGAAGCTTATTTGCTTAGGTGACAAACAACAAACCACCACAGAGCTGAGGCAGGGTATAAGGGAACAGGCTGAGCTGTGGCTCTTGCCACTCAACCTACAACCAGGCATGATAATAGCCGCAACTTGGTGGTGCTTTGGATCTTGGCAAGCTCACACACATACTGTCACGCTCAGGTGTGGGGGGAAAACCACACAGAGCGTAGGAGGGAAAGGAGATTAGGCCTGGAAACTAAGGAAGGAAGATGTACACCTCCTAAAGGAAACCATGACTCTAATCCTAACTGACTACTAGTATGAACAGGCCTCAAATGTAGAAGAGTTCATACACAGGAACCTAAACCAAACTGACCATATATGACCCTGGAATTAATGACAGGAATGAGTCCATCTGTTCCTCCAATAGGAAGGACGAACAGGAGTCTCCCTCAGGCCAAACAACTGCTTCAACTTAGTGGTTCAGCGGTATCTGAAAACCTACACTAACTTGCCTGAGCTGCTGGTGAAGGTGCACATTTTTGAAAGTCACCTGCAGGTTCCGCCAGTCTGGCAATGCTGCAGCAGCGCTTACACTTGCCAGCTCACTGACTGCTATGCGACCTGAGCACGCGTTGGAAATCTGCCTGCTCACAATAAAGGTGGACAGCGCTGCATGTGGAAAAGGTTCTGATAAGCAGCCTAGTGTCACAACTAGGAGGGAAAAGTTTTGTGAAATGGTAAAGGAGTACCTAGCTGACAATGTCAACGTCCTCAGCGATCCCTCTGTGCCTTACAATTATTGGGTGTCTAAGCTGGACACGTGGCAGTGACTGGCGCTCTATGCCTTGGAGGTGCTGGCCTGCCCTGCCGCCAGCGTTTTGTCGGAGCGGTTATTTAGTGCCGCTGGGGGCATAATAACTGCTAAGCGCATCCGCCTGTCAACTGACAATGCTGACAGATTGACGCTAATAAAAAAAAAACAAGGCCTGGATTGCCCCTGACTTCGCTACCCCACCAGAGGAAAGCGGCTGAATATAAAGGAACTTTAAATGTGGCTTTTAAGGTGTATTGAATACACTGTATTTCCATGAACCCCTTCCTCTTCTCGTCCTCTTCTTCTTCTTCTTCCTCCATCATAATAAACTGCTTATTAGGCTGCCCTCGCCTTTAAATATTTAAGAGGTTCACCAGCAGGCCCTCACCCCTAATTTTTTTGCCTAAAAAATTAACCTCACTCTGGTCCTCCTCCTGACATGTTGACCTAACAAGAACCTGTCTTCCGCCTCCCTCCAAACTGAGACATGAAGCTAGGGGTTTTGGATGACATTGTTTCTTGTGCTCTGCCAGCAGATATTGTTTCACCGCTCCCACTGTGCACCATCAGCAGCACGCCCACTTCCCTGTCCCTTACTGCTCACCTTGCACATACTAAATGGTATATATTGTGCAGATTTTTTTTAGTGTATGAGCAGAAAAATGTTACCAAATGAGCAAACGTTATGCAGCAGACACAGCGCAGGTAATGTCACATACCTGTGCTGCATGTGCAGTATATCCTTTCTGTATCCTAAATACCTGACATCCAGTGTATTTTTTTCTGCTGTTATTCATATAATGTGAACACTATCTGTCCATCCTTGCAGCAGCTCTCTTTATGGACACATATAAGGTGAAGGTAATCAGGTAATTACTTTTATGGACACATATAAGGTGAAGGTAATCAGGTAATTACTTTTTATGGACACATATAAGGTGAAGGTAATCAGGTAATTACTAGAGATGAGCGAGCATACTCGTCCAAGCTTGGTGCTTGTTCGAGTATTAGTGTACTCGTAAGTGCTCGCTGCTCGGACGAGTATCTCGCCATACTCGAGGAAATGGCAGCTTCCGCATCGTGCTTTTTTGGCGCCTATAAACACAGCCAATCACAAGCCAGGAGACTCTACGGTACACCCAGCATCACGTGGGGCCCTTGCATGTCGATAGCAGGGGTTGGCTGGCCTGATCATCTGACCCTGGAATATACTAGTGACTGGCCGCGGTGCTTGGCTCAGATGCCGTCTGGATGTCGTTAGGGATAGAGCTGCTGCCTTTCAGGGACAGTGTTAGGGCCTGCATTTAGTTCTCTGTTAGGAAAAAATCACCCACAAAGAACCCAACAGCCCTTCTAAGGGCTAGAAGAATTTTTTTTTGTCTCCTGGCTTGGCTGGCTGGCTGGCACTAGTAGTGCAGCTATCGCCATATATAACCCTGTTTTTTTTTATTGTTCTATCTCAGTGGTACAAATCCATTGCACACAGCAGTGTGGAACCATTCTGTGTGTCACAGTTCAGCACACTCGCTCCGATTCATATATACTGTCCAGGTGACACTTTCTGTACGTCACAGAATACAACCAAGTCATTTGCTACCAATATCATCTACAGCTTGATCCAGAAAACTCTCTGTGCGACATTTGTCTGGGTCGCAGTCTAAATAGCCACCGTTAACAGGGTGTCAGTCAGTTCTACGATAGTTTCTGCATGTCACGTTCCCAAAAAAAACCTAAATTTAAAAAAAAATACAAAATATAAAAAAAAAATAAGTTTTTTAGTTGTTTTAGCTCAGTGATACCAAATTCATTTTACTCAGCTGCGTGTAACCTTTCTGTGTGTCACAGTTCAGCACACTCGCTCCGATCCTTATGTACTGTCCAGGTGACACTTTCTGTACGTCAATTAATT
>ONZH01024545.1:0-55974 GCA_900303285.1 Rhinella marina | reverse complement strand
TCTCCTGTCCTTACTATAACAGTGATAAGCAGGGTGTTCTAGTGATGATAATCAGTTCTCACCTCTCCTGTCCTTATACTATACACAGTGATAAGCAGGGTGTTCTAGTGTGTGATAATCAGTTCTCACCTCTCCTGTCCTTATTCTATAATCATTGATAAGCAGGGTGTTCTAGTGATGATAGATAATCAGTTCTCACCTCTCTTGTTCTCCTTTATACTATATACAGTGATAAGCAGGGTGTTCTAGTGATAGATAATCAGTTCTCACCTTCCTGTGTTTTTCTCCTGTCCTTATACTATATACAGTGATAAGCAGGTGTTCTAGTGGTGATAGATAATCAGTTCTCAACCTCTCCTGTCCTCTATACTACAGTATAGGGTGTTCAGTGATAAAGCAGGTGTGTTCTAGTGATGATAGATAATCAGTTCTCACCTCCTTGTCCTTATACTATACACATGTGATAAGCAGGGTGTTCTAGTGATAGATAATCAGTTCTCACCTCTCCTGTGTTTTTCCTGTCCTTATACTATATACAGTGATAAGCAGGTGTTCTAGTGGTGATAGATAATCAGTTCTCACCTCTCCTGTCCTTATACTATATACAGTGATAAGCAGGGTGTTCTAGTGGTGATAGATAATCAGTTCTCACCTCTCCTTTCTCCTGTCTATATACTATACAGTGATATGCAGGTGTTTCTGTGATGATAATCAGTTCTCACCTCTCCTGTGTTCTCTCCTGTCCTTATACTATATACAGTGATAAGCAGGGTGTTCTAGTGTGATGATAATCAGTTCTCACCTCTCCTGTCCTTATACTATACACAGTGATAAGCAGGGTGTTCTAGTGGTGATAATCAGTTCTCACCTCTCCTGTCCTTATTCTATAATCATTGATAAGCAGGGTGCTCTAGTGGTGATAATCAGTTCTCACCTCTCCTGTGTTCTCTCCTGTCTTTATACTATATTCAGTGATAAGCAGGGTGTTCTAGTGATGATAGATAATCAGTTCTCACTTCTCCTGTGTTCTCCCCTGTCCTTATACTATAATCATTGATAAGCAGGGTGCTCTAGTGGTGATAGAGAATCTGGTCATGGACTGGTCATGAGTAAAATGGGCAATTGCCCATTGGGTGACAACATTTCTGACACTTTGTGAACTGTTCTTGTGCTGCTGTTGTGGAGAAAGTGTATCATAAATGGACAAATGGCACCGTTGTGAATAAGCGACATGGTAAATGCGGAGCACTACATGCCATTGATGTGAGAGGTGAACGTCAGCTATGAAGGTGAGCGAGGACGACTCTGATTGGCAAAGGGTTGCCTTCTCCGATGAGTCACGTTTTCTGCTTCATTGAACCAATACACGTTGGCATGTCAGGCAAGAAACATCAGTAAACAAACATCATGCAACCATTGCTGGAAGAACACAATCCGGTGGTGGCAGCGTTATGGTCTGGGGAAGGTTTTCATGGCATTCTCTGGCCACTCATTCATGTGGAAGGAACTCTCAACCGATTCAGGTATGATTCAATCATTGCAGACCACGTACACCCTTAGTGGGGAATTTATCATAAGGGGAATATTTCAAGTCAGTATGCATTGGTTTACTTTATGCCCCATTTCTCAAATATCTCATGTTGTTTGCTAAATTTGCCTCATTCTTAAAGGGAACCTGTCATCATCTTTATGCAGCCCATACTAACGGCAGAATAAAGTACAGACAGGTAAGTTGATCTCAGCGGTCTGTCATTTATAAGTTAAAAGTAAGTGGTTGCCGAGAACCAACAATCATTGCAGACTAGGCCTGGAAAAGAGTCCTGGCCACCTGAGAAGAGTCCTGGTTATTCATGAATTTCTGCTCTCCCCGCCCACCTGCTGATGATTGGCATTCTTCTACCTAGTTTTCTCCCTTTCTCTCTAGCAGAGAACTGACAACCATCAGCAGATGGGCGGGAGAGCAGGAGATTATGAATAACCATGACTCTTCTCAGGTAGATTTGACTCTTTTAAAGGCCCGGGCTGCAATGATTATGATGCTGGTTCTCAGCAACCACTTACTTTTAGCTCACGAGTGACACATCGCTGAAATCAACATGTCTGTCACTATTTTATGCTGCCCTCAGTGATGTCAACATAAAGTTGATGACAGGTTCCCTTTAAACTAACACTTTTGTCTAGAAAAGCAACTCCAGTTTTTCTACTCTATCCTCCTAGTGAAGTGAGATTGCAAGTCTCAATGATAAATCTGGAGTGAAATTGATTAACACAGCTAACCATGCCTACTTTCCACCCACATTGCAAAACTGGAGTGAGTGGAGTAAAAATGCAAAAAGTCGCAAAATGTTTGTGCGAGTGCAAAGAGTCGCAAAAGCCCTATTTTGGTACTTTTGAAGCCAGAATTCTGGATTGAAGGCATGATAAATCTGCCGCCATTAGTTGGTAGAGCATGACCAAGACTTCCAAGTACTACCCTGGTCCCCCAATTCACAGACTTGAACCCAATTAAGCATCTGTGGGACCAACCTCGATGGTCGTGTTCGCTCTATGGATCCCCTCCCACGCCCCCTCCAGCAGCTGTGGGATGCACTGCAGTCAGCATGGCTCCAGATACCTGTGAAAGCCAAACAGGACCCTAATGAGTCCCTCCCGGCCCATCTAGCTGCTGTCTGTGCTGCACATGGTGGTTACTCTGGATATTAGCTTGTGGTCAGAATAATGGGACCCAAATGTCTATTAGTACATACTCATATATTTTTAAATAATTATTGAAAAAGTGATTCAAAATGGGTACAGCATGCAATGGCCCGCCTATGTAAAGACTTCAAGGGATATTCCATTTTGACAAGAATACCCATCAAGACAGAACTGCAGTTGTAAGTGGTCATTGTGAAAGAGTCTTTTAGGGCCAAGATGTGAAATTGTGTAGGAAAGACTGAGGGGATCTATGTGCTTAAAGGCGAAGATGACACTTTATAATTCACTACAGGAGAAAATCTTAAAGGGGTATTCCGGAAAAGTAACTTAATTTTTGATAAACTAAACATTAAAGGGGTTTTCCGAGTTATATATATTGATGACTTATCCTCAAGATAGGTCATCAATATCAGATCGACTGGTGTCCGACACCGGGATCCCTCGCCGAACAGCTGTTTGAAGAGGAGGCGCGCGCCGTATCAGCGCTGCTTCCTCTTGATTGTTTACATGCTGGCCGTAACGGGGGTAGTGGTGAGTAGGTGTAATTACACCTCACCGCCCCATTCATTTCTATGGGAAGAATCGCTTCCATAGACTTGAACCCATACCTATACATATAACCAGAATCCATACTTACACATATAACCAGAGATTCGTTTTACCCTGCAATCCATTTGTCTAGCTCCTGTGTGAGCCTACAACACACTGATAGTATCATGGCTCCTGATCTTCCCTCACAAAACTACAATTCCCACAATCCCTAGCTTTCCTGCTGTGAGTGTTGATGATTACTGATTGGCTGCCTGAAATCACAGTCCGGTCACGCCCCCTCTACTCTAGTAATCAGCCGCACACTAACTTTTAGCTACAGAACTGATAGCAACACACTGAGCATGCTTGACCTAACAAAGGCTTAGAACTACAGGTCGGTGCCATGGTAACTTATGAGGAACATAGTGGGTAACAGGGGAAGAAAAGTACTTTATTACTACTGAACAGTAAATACGTGAAATAGACATTATATGAGGTAATGATTGATGATGAATTAGTCTAAAACATAAGTTATATTATGGTAACGGAATACTCCTTTAAGATAATATGTAACCTACTAAAATTAATTTGCCAATTATAAGGTACATCCAACTATAAAGTCTATAGTCTTATAGTTAACTTTGCAAGCAATATCCTGTATCATGGCTAAATTTGACAAATATTTGTCGTACAATACTTTCTCCACCCAAAAACAGCAATCTTTCCAAATTTAACAGTGAAGTATTATACTGTAATTGCCACTGACCTTACTTATCTTCCACATCCGGCACAGGTGCCATTGTTATCATGAAGAAGGGAGCCTCAAGGACAATACTCGTGAAACAAATAATTTGGGATCTGAAGATCAATCACCATCTTCTTTGTTCAGTTTCTGTTTATACCTCAGAAGATGAACCTGATACTCCTACTGCAATTCAAAGTACTTGATGCTTCTATTTTAGACAGAGCTAATTACAAGGTCACTGCAATCTAACTTCATCACATTGGAAGTTTCAAACTACTTCATACCACACGTCAAACGGGAACATTTTTAAAAGAATTCTGGTCTAATTATTGATAACGATGAATGAACCTGGTGGACGTGTGCCAGTCCATTAGTTACTGGACACTCAATGGTTCTGTAGCTAGTCATGAAGTTTATTCTAAACATAGATCTGATGGTTTGGGCAGAGTAACTTTGAAACTATTTAAAGGGGTTCTCCAAGTTAAATTTATTGATGGCTTATCCTCAGGATAGTGATCAGTATCAGATCGGTGGGGGTCCCACACCCGGCACCCCCGGTGATCAGCTGTTTGAAGAGGGGGCGCGCCGTATCAGCGCTGCCTCCTCCTCACTGATTACATGTTGGCTGTAATGAGGGTAGTGGTGAGTAGGTGTAATTACACCTCACTGCCCAATTCATTTCAATGGGAAGAATCGCTCCCATACAAGTCTATGGAAGCGATTCTTCCCATAGAAATGAATGGGGCGGTGAGGTGTAATTACACCTACTCACCACTACCCCTAATTTTTGTACAAAATTATCTGCCAAGAATCTCACATTTACAATGTAGCGCTAGTATCGTGTAGATGGTGAGTATGAGTACTCAATTTATTGTCTGTGTTCGCAGAGTGCTGTTGCATTTTTTATGTTTTACCATTCTATTTTGCAGCCACACCTATGTGACGTACACCTGCATACCTGGATGTGCTGACTGACCGCCAGTTTTTCTTGCAGTTTAGGTGGAGGTGTGGCTGACTCCAACTACCATTTCGGTCGTGCACTCCTAACTAACCTGTTTGCCTTACTGGCTGATTTTAATTAGTGCTAGTATAAAGCTGTGTCCTGCTCTCCCTATATGCATTGGAGACCAACTGGTACCAGGAGAGGTGGAACAGAGTGGGCTCGGCATTATATGGAACCTGCATTCCCTGAGCGTTATGGAGGTCAGTGTGGCACCAAGGAGGTATCATATTGTGTGGGCTCGGCATGCATGTGGAGCCAGCATTCCCTGAATCAGTGGAGGCCATTTTGGCACCATAAGAGGTACAATATAATGTCGGCTTAGCATGCATGTGGAGCCTGCATCCTCTGTAGTTAATGGAGGCTGCTATGGCACCTAGTGACTATGGCGTTTAGTGTTAGGTTCCTGTCTTAAAGAGATCGCCTTGATGTATGACAGACGGGCACAGATAATTTTTGTACAAAATTATCTGCCAAGAATCTCATATTTACAATGTAGCGCTAGTATCGTGTGGATAGTGAGTATGGCAGTATTATATGTACTCAATTTATTGTCTGTGTTCGCAGAGTGCTGTTGCATTTTTTATGTTTTACTCACCACTACCCCGTTACAGCCAGCATGTACAGTCATGGCCAAAAGTTTTGAGAATGATACAAATATTAATTTTTACAAAGTCTACTGCTTCAGTTTTTATATTGGCAATTTGCATATACTCCAGAATGTTATAAAGAGTGATCAGCTTAACAGCAATTACTTGCAAAGTCAATATTTGCCTAGAAAATGAACTTTATCCCCCAAAACACATTTCAACATCATTGCAGCCCTGCCTTAAAAGAGCAAGCTAACATCGTTTCAGTGATTGCTCCATTAACACAGGTGTGGGTGTTGATGAGGACAGGGCTGGAGATCAATCTGTCATGATTAAGTAAGGATGACACCACTGGACACTTTAAAAGGAGGCTGGTGCTTGGCATCATTGTTTCTCTTCTGTTAACCATGGTTATCTCTAAAGAAACACGTGCAGTCATCATTGCACTGCACAAAAATGGCCTAACAGGGAAGAGTATCACAGCTAGAAATATTGCACCTCAGTCAACAATCTATCGCATCATTAAGAACTTCAAGGAGAGAGGTTCCATTGTTGCCAAAAAGGCTCCAGGGCGCCCAAGAAAGACCAGCAAGCGCCAGGACCGTCTCTTAAAAGTGTTTCAGCTGCGGGATCGGACTACCAGCAGTGCAGAGCTTGCTCAGGAATGGCAGCAGGCAGGTGTGAGTGCATCTGCACGCACTGTGAGGTGGAGACTCTTGGAGCAAGGCCTGGTCTCAAGGAGGGCAGCAAAGAAGACACTTCTCTCCAGAAAAAACATCAGGGACAGATTGATATTCTGCAAAAGGTACAGGGAGTGGACTGCTGAGGACTGGGGTAAAGTCATTTTCTCTGATGAATCCCCTTTTCGATTGTTTGGGACATCTGGAAAACAGCTTATTCGGAGAAGACGAGGTGAGCGCTACCACCAGTCTTGTCTCATGCCAACTGTAAAGCATCCTGAAACCATTCATGTGTGGGGTTGCTTCTCAGCCAAGGGAATCGGCTCTCTCACAGTCTTGCCTAAAAACACAGCCATGAATAAAGAATGGTACCAGAATGTCCTCCGAGAGCAACTTCTCCCAACCGTCCAAGAGCAGTTTGGCGATCAACAATGCCTTTTCCAGCATGATGGAGCACCTTGCCATAAAGCAAAGGTGATAACTAAATGGCTCAGGGAACAAAACATAGAGATTTGGGGTCCATGGTCTGGAAACTCCACAGATCTTAATCCCATTGAGAACTTGTGGTCAATCATCAAGAGACGGGTGGACAAACAAAAACCTACAAATTCTGACAAAATGCAAGCATTGATTGTGCAAGAATGGACTGCTATCAGTCAGGATTTGGTCCAGAAGTTGATTGAGAGCATGCCAGGGAGAATTGCAGAGGTCCTGAAGAAGGGTCAACACTGCAAATATTGACTTGCTGCATTAACTCATTCTAACTGTCAATATAAGATTTTGTTACTCATAATATGATTGCAATTATATTTCTGTATGTGATAAAAACATCTGACAAACACATAAAAACCAGAGGGCAGCAGATCATGTGAAAATATAATATTTGTGTCATTCTCAAAACTTTTGGCCATGACTGTAAACAGTGAAGAAGAGGCAGCGCTGGTACGGCGCGCGCCTCCTCTTCAAACAGCTGATCGGCCGGGGGGGCGCGGGTGTCGGACCCCCGCCAATCTGATATTGATGACCTATCCTGAGGATAGGACATAAATAAATTTAACTTGGAGAACCCCTTTAAGCAAAAATGTGCAAAACAGGCAGACACTAACTTATTCGAGATAGTAAATGTTTTTAAAAACCTGTGATGAAAATTACCTTTTCACTCAACACAGATGCCACTTTGTGGCCCCTGATAGGTGAGGTCCTAAAGGTGGGACCTACTGTCATTAAACACTTGTGGCATATCTTAAGAAGGTTTAAGAATAAGAAGCGAAGAACGTTTCATATTTTTGTAGATTCATTATTTCCAAACTGCCTCTTGTAAAATAGGTGATAAAATGCAAAAATATTTAAAAGGGTAATCCTGGAATTTGATTATGATGGTGTATCCCCAGGATATGCTATCAATATAAGACTGTAAAGGGTCCAACTCCTGGCTATCCTACCGATCAGCCGTTTACAGAGGCTTGCAACACTCCATAAGTGCTTAGGCTTCTTCCTAGGCCAGTGACATCACCATACACATGGCCTTGGCATGAATTAGTCCCAATAAAGAGAATGGGTTGAGCTGCAAAACTACGCACAGCCATTACACAATGTACCGCACTATGCTTAATAAGCTGTGAAGAGTCCACAACACTCGCTGGAGTACCTGTGAGCACAGCCTGATCAGCCAGGAGTCGGACCCCGCCAATCTGATATTGATGACTGATTTCGAGGATTGAACGTCAATATTAAATTCCTTGATAACCCCTTTAACCACCAATCTGTCCAACTCCAGTGATATCCAGTGATATCTTTCTCTGTCCTGAACATATTTTGTTATGGTCTGAAAGCTTGGAATGTCTGCTTTCAAACAAGACCAGATGCATGTTTCTAGATGCTACCATTCAGGAGGTAGCAGCATCTAAAGCAGCTCCAGTTAGCTACTTTTCCCACTGCTAGAGCTGGACTCTGGCAAAATAGTTAGGGGTAAAGCTCTATTTAGACCTTTGCAATGTTCAGTAGCCCTTGTAGTCCTATAGGCTTTATGCTCCGGCAAATCCAAATTCCTCTCCTCTGGTGCTACTTTTTGTACTGTACCTTTGACCTTAACTACTACTCCTCTCATCATTAGTTGCCAATTCTTCTCTTGGATTCCATTACTCCTTTGGTTTACAATTTTGGTGCCTCATTACCCAGAGTTCCTCACTGTAACCATTTTTGACCGTGATTGGTTTTCCTACATAGTGCTTTCTCATTAATCTATAACAGAGCATTTAAAGAGAGTCTATTTTTGGACTATTTTGAAAAAAGAAATCTTAAAAACATTAAAAAAAAACATTTTGTATCTGTGAAACTGAGTTTTATTTTAAAGAAGATTTTTAACATTTCCAAATAAAATAACAATGAGAAATGAATGAATGGATTTCTTACTCGGATTATATTAGATTAGGTTACACAATTCGCCAGCTGGCGCTCAATGCTACATGAACATATTGCATTATGTAACAGAGTACAGCTTTTCCATGACACCAATCCTCAGTGTGGTACCTGGAGGTTCATCAAGCTGACGTTATAACATTTAACCATTCAACCGAAAAGATATTAGCCCCCATCTGGTATTTCAGATTACACTGTGGTGCGTTCACTCAGAAATTCACAGTTTCTAGGAAAAAATAACTTTTAACTGAAATGTAATTATATTTATCACTTGACGTATTCTGAAGCCTAAAAAATGGAGTTAAAATAAGAGGCTTAAAAGGTTCAACCCATATTTAATCATGCCTGCTTATATATCTGTATTACTACAGTGGTGCGTGTTAAAAGGCTGGGTATAAAAAATATAGAATTACTCTAGTGGCTTAACCCCTTCCCAACCGCCTCACCTAAATTTACATTGACAGTCAAGTATTTACAAATGGCACCCACTCGCGGTCGCTATAGCCGCGACTAATGTATGCGATCGATGATAACGTCGAGAGCTCAGATTAAACCCCTCAGATGCAGTGGTCAAATGTGACCATGGCACCTGGTAGGTTAAAAACCGGAAGCACACACTTCCAGCCGTGTACCCGCTCCCCCAAACGAGGATCGGGAAGGCCGCATGCAGTGTGCGGCAGCTTCTGTCCTCCTGAGTGACAAGGACAGGCTGCCGCACATTAGTTCCTATGGAGCCTCTGTTCTAAACAATATTTGAAAAAAATAAAATATACACAAAAATTGCCCGATCTTGAAGGGGTTAATACATGCATTTACATTTGACTTATAGAGGAATTTCAGAGTAAGGGCTTATGCACACAAACTTATTTTTTTTTCTGTTTTGGTTCCCTTTTATTGCGGCCCGTATGTAGATCTATTCATTTCTATGGCTCCTGGGAAAGTACTCTGTGTGCATTCCGTGTCCGTATTTTCATTCCGCAAAAAAATGTAACCTGTCCTATAATTGCCCGCAAATCATGGTCTGCTGCCCCATTCAAGTCAATGGGCTCGCAAAAAATACAGAATGCACAAGAAATCCCTCTGTATGTCATCCGTGTTTTGTGGATCCATTATGTGCCAAGTCCATCTTTGCCATGTGTTTGTTGTTTATGAAGAGTGCTTGAGCACACGTGCGGGCAAATTCTGCAGGCCGACAGCATGGATGTGTAAAAGCTAATTAGTTTAATTTAGGAGCGCCCTAGATATGGCACACGCCCACTGACAGCTACCATGAGAAAAGGGGTACGCATGGCAGGAGGCCGTCACAACTATGACTGGCCGACAGTGTGAAAAGCGCCGTTACCTAGATACCACCACCCCTGCCGATGTACTGTATATGTTTAAGCCAATGTTGTAGTTCGGGTTCAGGTGCGTAGCTATAGGGGCAGCAGGGGTAGTACGTGTTTGAGCACGCAGCCAGGAAGGTGCACACCCAGGAGGAATACCATAATACTAAACATATTGTAGGATATTTATTCAAATGGTGTAAAGTAGAACTGGCTTTGTTGGCCATGGCAACCAATCAGATTCCACCTTTCACAGCTCCTCTGGAAAATAAAAGGTGGAATCTGATTGGTTGCTAGGGGCAACAAAGCAGTTCTACTTTACACCAGTTTGATAAATCTCCCACACTGTACTCCACATGTAATAATTTAGAGTATGAAGAATCATTTTGAAATCTATATAGCGTCTGCATGTGTGTGTGTGTGTGTGTGTGTATCATACAGTTTTGTGTAAAAAAAAAAAAAAAAAAAAGGCACAAGCGTTAGCCTTACCTAGGACAAGGGCCTGGAAAAGTCCCTTTGGGGTGGTTGTCTTTAAAGGTGTGCAGTGTGCCTCACTAATTTCTACTTACCCCTATCATGATAGGTCTATGTTGTAGATGCATATACCTTTTATATCTAAAACATGTTTGCTAGATATACATAAAGGTACAGAACAAAAATTCAAGCCCCGGTGGCAATCCTGCCGAGATCACTTCCGCCGGGAATGGATGTTGTCACAGGGATTGTGATGGTGACCTGAGGAAAAGGCCATAATTTGTTTCTGCGACCTGTACTGGATCTGAGACCGTAAGTACAAACGGTACTTTGTATTAAGGATTTGCTTCAATATGCTAGTTTTAAAGGGATATACCGTATTTTTCGCTTTATAAGACGCACTTTTTTCCCCCAAAAGTAGGAGGGGAATTGCCGTGCGTTTTATAAAGCGAATACAAGTGAGCGCTTCCATTATGGAGTATGTATTAGGTGCCGGGACCCCCATCAGACCTCAGATCAGCCATCAGCCCACTCAGCCCCCATCAGACCTCAGATCAGCCCACCCAGCCCCATAAGAATAAAATAAAAACTCTCTCACCTCTCCTGCGCTCCTGCCTTACTCCGGGCCGGCTCTGCACTGTCCTGACCCTGTACAGCGTCAGGACGTAGTGCGCACACTATGACCTGATGCTGCACGCAGTCAGGTGACAGCGCCGGCAGGAGAAGACAGAGGAGCACCGGACCCGGAGCGGAGCCGCGGCACAGGAGTGGTGAGAGTTTTTTATTTTATCCTTATGGTGCTGGGTTGGCTGATCTGAGGTCTGATGGGGGCACAGTCGCTAATATGGGGGCTGATCTGAGGTCTGATGGGGCAGAGTGGGCTGATATTGGGGGCAGAGTGGGCTGATATGGGGGCTGATCTGAGGGCTGATATGGGGGTCTGATGTGATGTCCTGAAATTTATGGGGGGTCTGATATGAGGTGTGAGTGTTCTTATTTTTCTACTCTAAAATCTGGGGTGCATGTTATCATCGGGTGCGTCTGGGGTGCATGTTATCATCTGGGGTGCATGTTATCATCGGGTGTTGTTCTAAGCTGAACACCAACATAACCCTTGCATCATTCATGTCTCTAAAAAATGATTCTAGCATTAGTGAAGGGTAGAGATGAGCGAATCCATTCGCTAAAAACTTTGTTCCTTCTCTGTACAGTATTAGAATGTATGGGTTCCGATGAGCCTAAATTATTTCTTCGCGAAGCCGTGCGAGACTTCGTATAACTTCGGAAATGAATTATTACTGTAAAAAACTTATTGGCCAACAGAAATGGTTAGCTTGGACATCTCTGATCAGTTTGACATGTCTTCAGTGTTACCCAAATGCCATCAACTACCACCGGTGACCATTACTCCCTCGAATGAACGCGACATAGTTAAAGATAAAAAGATTTTGATATTTGAATCCTGTTTGGACAACCTACTAAGGAAAGTGAGGTGCCAGTATAAAATTGAATACAACTCCATAGTTAAATCGTTCAAGGAAAGCATTGTAGAGTAAGGGCCATTTCACACGACAGTAGAGCATGGTCCGGGACGGTCCGTGAAAACCCGGACCATGCTCCTTCTGAGGGCAGGAACGCAAAGGCGTCATTGGTTGCTATGACACCGTGCGCTTCCTGAGGCCGTCGCTGTACAGTGATACACTGTACACGCTCTTATAGAGTGTATGATTGTACAGCGGCGGCCTTAGGAAGCGCACGGCGTCATAGCAACCAATGACGCCTTTGCGCTCCTGCCCTCAGAAGGAGCATGGTCCGGGTTTTCACGGACCGCCCCGGACCGTGCTCCACGGTCGTGTGAAAGGGCCCTAACAGGAAATGCTACCAGGCACACCATTTCACGATATTTGAAAGCCCGGAGTTGGAGGAGGTGGGCAGCAATGAGGATCCTGTTCTGCAATCTATTAATCCGGTCTGCGCAGCAGCACCCCATTGAACCTGCAAAGTCTCATTCACTATTTAAAAATGTACCCAAACAAAACGACAGTTCAAAAATTAATTGAAGGATTTTCTATGACTTTTTGGCTTCTATTTACCTCAATTTTCTGGTTCTGGTTGCACTTTAGTAAATAACTTAAAGGGAACCTGTCATCACCTTTATGCTGCCCATACTAACGGGAGAATAAAGTAGAGACAGGTGAGTTGATTTCAACAGTCTGTCATTCATAAGTTAAAAGGAAGTGGTTGCCGAGAACCAACATCACAAACATTGCAGACTGGGTTTGGAACAAGAGTCAAATCATGAGAAGAGTCCTGGTTATTCATGAATTCCTGCTCTCCCTGCCCACTTGCTGATGACTGACAGTCTTCTACCTAGTTTTCTCCCTTTTTCTCTAGGAGAGAACTGCCAATCATCAGCAGATGGAGGGGAGAGCAGGAGATTATGAATAACCATGACTCTTCTCAGGTAGATTTGACTCTTTTCAAGGTGTAAGCTGCAATGATTATGATGCTGGTTCTCGACAACCATTTACTTTTAGCTGAAGTGTGACACACCGCTGAAATCAGCATTTGTCACTATTTTATACTGCCCTCAGTTATGGCATCATAAAGTTGATGAAAGGTTCCCTTTAAAATCTGTAAATATATCTACTATAAGGTTCTTCTAAAGATTTACCTACCATCTTATTCATGTGACATGATGAACCTGTTGTGTCTGTTTTGATGATCATTGTTCTAGCCTATTTCACTGTTGCCTTCTTTTGTTTTTTTTTAGTACTTTATGTATGCAACAATCTGCAACAAAACAAGAACTGAAAAAATGACAACACTACTATATTATGCTTGTTGAAAATGCTTAATAAAAAGACAATTGAACAAAAAAAAATCTGTAAATATAAAAAAATATGCAGTTCAGGAAAAAATAGATTTTTACAAATTGCTGAAAAAAGAGTCGCTGGTCTATTTCTTCATCCTTCATTCAAAAATTTTAGGTTATCACCCCTAGTTTGGTCCCAAAAAAGGAGGTAAATAGCTATCGCCTCACTATTCATACCCAAAATACGATTCTTTGAATGATCTAATCGACAAAAATGACGGGGGCCGCGCTGTTTAAGTGGGGAGCCTCCTGACTGCGTGGGCAAGGTTGTGCAGAGCTTATAAGGCTGGTTGTTCAGGCCACTTGGTTTATGTGGAAGGAGTTAACATGAAGGGGTGGGGATTTGTGGTATTCCATGAGGCTTGTGGGTTTGGGGGTTAATATGTGCCCCTCCCTAGGGGTTGGGCCTCTTTACAAGCAAACCTGGTAAGAGAAGTGGACCAGCACTATGGCTGACCCCTTTTTGTCACAGTTTGTGGAGAAGATCAGGAGTGAGGGATTGGGATGGCTTTCCCAGGCCCTTGCGGGCGCTGGGGTTGCTCTCCCCCCTTCATTGTCTGCACCTGTTTCCCCTGCTGCCGCGGAGGTTTCTGGGGAGCGTGGCCGGTCTGGCCACCGGTCTAGGCCCCCAGACAGGTACAGCCCAGGCGTGGCAGGCTGCTTATGGGTGCAGACCGTCTCGCCCTGCTTGTGCACCCCCCCTTGCTGCAGTGCTCTCCTCGCTGGGCAGTAGTTGTCTTTTGCCCGAAAATTCCTGTTTTGACCCCCCCACACACACACACACACACCGCGCTGGGAGGCCCGGTGTATACTGGTGTGTGTCGCTTCTTGCTGGATACTTTTTGTTTTGTGATGCCCGTTTTGGCGGGTCCGTCCACCAGACTCTCCTTTTTGGGTATTGAGCTAGACACGGTGGATATGGTTTTTCGGCTTCCGGTTTAAAAGTTAGAAAGGTTGTTCAATTTCATTAATGGTTTTTTGGCGGTTAAGGTTTCGCTGCAGCAGTTGCAGTCTTTATTTGGCTTGTTGGTCTTTGCATGTCGGGTCATGCCGATGGGCCGTATTTTTCCCCGCCGCCGGTCATTGGCTACCAAAAGGGCTAGGTCCCCTGCCCATCGAATACGTGTTACCAGGCAGCTCAAGGAAGATCTATAGGTATGGAAATAGTTTTTGGCCTCATATAATGGTCGCACCTGCTGTCAGGCAAAGGTGGTTGCCAATGAGGATTTGTGTCTGTTCACGGACGCGACTGGTTCCACTGGCTTGGGGGCGATTTTTGGATCGCACTGGTGTGCTCAGCCTTGACCTGACGTTTGGCGAGAGAGCGGCTTGCGCAGGAATTTGACGCTGTTGGAGTTGTTTCCTATCGTAGTAGCGGTTGTTATTTGGGGTGACCTATTGGCCAATCACAGAGTCTGTTTCTGGTCTGATAACATGAGTGTAGTCCAATGCATTAATCGCTTATCTTCCCTTCCATTTTTCAGTCTTCTCCAGCGACTGGTGTTACGTTGCTTGGAGTGTAACATCTGGTTCACGGCTCGACATGTTCCTGGAGTACACAATACAATTGCTGATGCTCTGTCTCGTTTCCGCTTTCTGACCTTTCGGGAGCTCCTCCCTCAGGCGGACCTGGTTGGCGAGCGTTGTCCGGAGACCCTCTGGGAGTTGGTGACAGGGAATTGATGCCCTTGGTGAGGCAGCCTCTTGCTCCGGCTATGTGGACGGCATATGGTAAGGTGTGGGGGGAGTGGCTTTGAGTGGCAGGATCGCAGGGAATTTGTGGCTCTGCCGCGGTGAGATTGCTAGTGACTTTGCGTTATCTTTCTGTGTTGCGTTCTTCGGGGGTCTCTGCCTTAGTGGCCAGGCGGCGCCTTACTGGGTTGTCGTTTAATTTTCAACTGCGTGGTTGGGAGGACATTGGTCGCCAGTTTTTAGTTTGCAGCATTTTACGGGGCTGGAGAAAAGAGGTGGTCTTGGTTGACTGCCGACGGCCTGTTTCGGTTGATTTATTGGCCAATCTTTTGTCTTCCAGTGTTTCGGTTTGCGGGTCCGAATATGAGCGCCTGTTGTTTAACGCTGCGTTTGGCCTCGCGTTTTTTGGGGCGTTACAAGTCGGCGAGCTTGTCCCTATGTCTAAAGGCTCTGCCGGGGGGTTGTCGGCGGAGGACGTTTGTTCGGGTGCCGATTTTGTCCGCGTTTGCATTTTCCCTTCCAAAACGGACCAATTTGGTAGGGGAGATTGGTTATTGTTACGGGCCATTTCGGGTGGCGTATGCCCAGTTCACCTGGTTTCTGCGTTTTTTTGAGTGCGCTTTCTTGGGGACAAATTCTTGGTTCACTCAGATGGCTCCCTGCTTACTCGTAACCAATTTTCCGCGGTTTTTAAGTCGTGTTTGTCTAGGCTGGGTTAAAATCCGGCTGAATTCGGCACCCACTCCTTTCGTATTGGGGCTGCTACAGAAGTGGCCAGGGCGGGTTTGGTGGAAGCGGACATCATGCGTATCGGGCGCTGGCGTTCCAAGTGTTATGCCGGTTATGTTAGGCCTAATTTGATTGCTTTATTTTCTTTTCCTCAGGTAGACCCTTGGTGTGGATACTCGGCCATTCGTACGTTTTCTGGGCGGCGCAGCGAGCCGAATGCCAGCCTGAAGGCCGCTGCCTCGGTTTTCAATCTGCAGATTTGCATTGGCGAGGCATTAGGGGCTTGCGATGGTCCCAAGTCCTCCCTGAAATTGTTGCCATTGGACAGGGTGTAGGAATCCCGACGGTTGTTGTACTCCACGTGGGTGGCAATGATTTATGCATGGTTAGGATGGGGGATTTGCTTTCACTGATGAAGGCGGACATGGAGAGGTTTGGTTTTTTTTCCCTGAACTTGTTTTAGTTTGGTCTGCGATCATTCCGAGGGTAGTTTGGAAGGGTGCCAGGGACGCTGGGGCTGTTGAGCGGGCTCGGCGCACTGTTAATACCCGCATGGCCCATTTTGTTAGGAATAGAGGGGGTGTGGTGGTTCAGCACCGGCAGTTGGAGGGAGATAATTCTCGTCTGATGCGACCTGATGGCGTCCATCTGAACGATATTGGACTGGACATTTTCTTGTCGGGATTGCAGGATGGTATTGAGCAGGCGCTGATCCTTTTGGGTGGGGGTCGGAGTGTAGTATAGGTTTATATGCACTCCTCGTGGCGGGTTTTTGTTGTTATGGAGCCATGGAGCGTCTCTGGCCACCGCTTATGCGGGTTGAGGGCCCCATCGACCTAAAGTTTATAATTGAAGAGTTGAAGTCTCTAACTAGTTTGGTTTTTATTAAAGCACCTAATATTTTACACATTGGTTCTTTCGATTTAGGCAGGCTTCGTACACACGAATTAATAAAGGATCTAAAACATACACTGGAAAATATCCACAGTCAATTCCCTTGTACGAAGGTTTTCTGAAATAGTGCCTAAATGGGTGTGGCGCTTTAAAAACCTCCTGTTTAAGGATAAAACCAGAATTCGAGTTAACAAAAACAGTGAAAAATGTATGGTCAATATACAAGGTATGTCATAGGGCTCGTTCACATCACCGTTAGGGCTTCCGTTCTCCTGCTCCGTTATAGGAGCAGGAGAACGGAAAGGACGGATTCGGGACATAACTGAGCCCAACGGAGCCTAAGGGACCCTATAGACTATAATGGGGTCCGTTAGGTTTCCGCTCAGAAGATGATTTTTGAAGCGGAGACAAAAGTTGTGCATGCAGGACTTTTGTCTCCGCTTCAAAAATCATCTTCTGAGCGGAAACCTAACGGACCCCATTATAGTCTATGGGGTCCCTTAGGCTCCGTTGGGCTCAGTTATGTCCCGAATCCGTCCTTTCCGTTCTCCTGCTCCTATAACGGAGCAGGAGAACGGAAGCCCTAATGGTGATGTGAACGATCCCATACAGACATAAAGAACTGGAAGGGTTTGTCAGCGGTTTATACAATAATTCTAAACAAACTGTCGGATATTGGTCTTGATATTTTCAATGTTGGATTACAGAATGTGATAGAAGAAGGCTGCGGTGTTTATTAGCCATACAGCTTTGCTCTATGGCGGTTTGGGGTAAAGTCACTCCGTGAGTGGACTAATGTGTTGTTGGCTTTCAGTATTTAATTGATAATTGTTTATAGTTCAATTGGTTATTTCATTAATTTGATAGGTAACATTAAGCACCATGACGAATTTTATTCCATTAATAAAATAGAATAATAATTTACGAGCGGTCAATTCTTCATTTACGTCATTGATGTTTGCATATTTCTTATTTCAAAAATAACCCCATGGATCAATAAAATAATTCTACATTTCTAGTGGAGCATTCACAATTGCAAGGATGATCCGGAACAACTACTTGAAAAATGGTTTTCCTTTTGAACCACATTGTCAAGAAACATGAATAGACTGGGAATTTATACAGTCATTGTGCTCACGGTGAAATCGATGAGACAGAAAGAAAGGTATTTTAGCTTTCCGAGAAAACTCCACCATTCACTAATATACAAAAGATTGTCAATAGCAGAATTCTTCAAAATGATCTACCTCATCTGTCACAAAACGAAAATTGAGCTGAGTCTAAAGCCTTAAATGTAAGGACCACTACTCTGTGGAACCACCTGAAGCGGAGTCATGCTGTGCATTTGTCTAACCAAGGTGGATTAAAGCAGTGCCTTGATTCTGAAGAGTTGGCTCCTTCTCCCAAGGTCCCTTGCATCAGGCAGCCCGCATCCAGGGGCGTAATTACATCTTACACGTTCTCATCGTCAACCATGTGCATTTCTTCACCTCCTCCTACTGCTTCTCTTCAGCTCGGTCAAACTCGTCAGCCATCCATCATCGAGTGCGTGGCCAGGAAGCAATAAGAAATGAGCAATTCATGGATTTAACTGCATCTAGTAAATCCATGATTGCTCATAAAGAAAAAAAAAACAAAACACAATATATGAGCTCATATTTGAGCTTTAAAATAATCACCAAAATATTAAAAAAAATGTAAAAAAAATATATAAAAAATAAAAAAGATATAAAAGTTCAAATCACCCCCCTTTCCGTATAAGTAAAAAATAAATACCTAAATAACCATAAATATAGACATCATGGGTATCACCGTGACCGAAAACGCCCGTACTTTTAAAATATAAAAAAAATTCCAATACGGCGAATTGTGTGGCGGAAAAAAGCGTCCAAATGGCGATTCGCTGTTTTTTGTCGCTTTTTTTTTCTAAAAAAAATTAAATAAAAAGTGATCAAAAAGTCATAAACACCCCAGAATGGTATCAATAAAAACTTCAGACCGCCCTGCAAAAAATGAGCCCCCATACAGCTCTGTACACATAAATACCAAAAAGTTATAGGGGTCAAGATATGACAAGGGAAAAAAAAAAAAAGGGCAACTTTCTAATTATTTTATTACCATCTAAACGCAGGAAAAACTATACATATTAGATATTGCCAGATTCGTATTGACCAGTAGAATGAAAGTAAGCGGTCAGTTTTAATGCACATCGAACGCTGTAAATAAGAAACCCGTAGAACTGTAGCGGAATAGCGGTTTTCTTGCAATTTCACCCCATTTGGAATTTTTTTCCCGCTTCCCACTACACCATATGCAATATTAAATGGTGGCGTTGGAAAGTACAACTTGTCCCGCAAAAAAGAAGCCCTCATACAGCTATGTGAACAGAAAAATAAAAAAGTTATGGCTGTATAAAGGCAAGGAGCAAAAAACGAAAACGCAAAACCGAAAAAACCTCCGGTCGTGAAAGGGTTAAATCCCACCTGGCCAAGTTGCTGTCTGTGTAGTCTCTGCTGTACAATTTAGTGGATTCTACTCCTTTTAGGGAGCTGATGGCTTGCGCTCAGCCGCACTGGCAGATCCCTAGCCGGCATTACTTTTCGAACAAAGCCATCCCCGCCATTTTCTCGCATATAGTAACATAGTTTATAAGGCCGAAAAAAGACATCTGTCCATCCAGTTCGACCTGTTTTCCTACAAGTTGATCCAGAGGAAGGCAAAAAAACCCTGTGCGGTAGAAGCCAATTTTCCTCACTTTAGGGGAAAAAATTCCTTCCCAACTCCAATCAGGTAATCAGAATTACTCCCTGGATCAACAACAACCCATATCTAGTAACTATAACCTGTAATATTATTACCCTCCAGAAATACATCCAGGCCCCTCCTGACCTCTTTTAGTGAACTTACCATCACCACCTCCTCAGGCAGAGAGTTCCATAGTCTCACTGCTCTTACCGTAAAGAATCCTCTTCTATTTTTGTGAACAAACCTTCTTTCCTCCAGGCGCAGAGGATGTCCCCTCGTCATGGTTACTGTCCTTGGGATAAAGAGATCATGGGAGAGATCTCTGTACTGACCCCTGATATATTTATACATAGTTATTACATCTCCCCTCAGTCGTCTTTTTTCTAAAGTGAATAACCCTAATTTTGATAATCTTTCTGGGTACTGTAGTCCACTTATTCCAGTTATTACTTTAGTTGCCCTCCTCTGAACCCTCTCCAGCTCTGCTCTGTCTGCCTTGTTCACAGGAGCCCAGAACTATACACAGTACTCCTTGTGTGGTCTGACTAGTGATTTGTAAAGTGGCAGGACTATGTTCTCATCACGGGCATCTATGCCCCTTTTGATGCAACCCATTATCTTATTGGCCTTGGCAGCAGCTGTCTGACACTGGTTTCTGCAGCTTAGTTTGCTGTTCACTAAAATTCCTAGGTCCTTTTCCATGTCAGAGTTACCCAATGTTTTACCATTTAGTATGTACTGGTGACTTGCATTATTCCTTCCCATATGCATAACCTTACATTTGTCAGTGTTAAACCTCATCTGCCACTTCTCTGCCCAAGCCTCCAGTCTATCCAGATCCATCTGTAGCAGTGTACTGTCCTCTTCTGTGTTAATTACTTTACACAGTTTAGTGTCATCTGCAAAAATTGATATTTTACTGTGCAAGCCTTCTACAAGATCATTAATAAATATATTGAAGAGAATAGGGCCCAATACTGACCCCTGTGGTACCCCACTAGTTACAGTGACCCAATCTGAGTATGTACCATTAATAACCACCCTCTGTTTTCTATCACTGAGCCATTTACTTACCCACATACAGACATTTTCTCCAAGGCCAAGCATTGCGGATAACATAGGATTGCAGCCGTCCCTCTGCAGCACCATGCACGCCACAGACGACACCTGGAGCAGTGCGGATAGCCAGGGGCAATACGTGTCCTTTACGGCCCACTGGCTGAATGTTTTTAGCGGCAGCGAGGCAGCACCCCAGCAACAGGGCCATGTGCTTTTGGCACTTCCACACAGTTACCAGCCAGGATTGCAGACCAGCACACACTTATCCACTCCAACTCCACGGACAGTCCGCCTGCAGCAGCATCAGAGCACTTAGCTGACCCCTTTCCTTCCTATCACATGTGCCAGGTTAAGCGCTGCCATGCGGTGTTAGACTTGATCTGCCTTGGCAACACCAGCAGGCCAGCGCTTGCTGCATCACATCAAGCAGCAAATAGCACGCTGGCTGTCTCCCCGCCAGCTGCAAGTGGGCAAGGTCGTGAGCGACAACGGAACAAACATAGTGGCAGCGCTTAACCTGGGGCAATTCACGCACGCTCCCTGTATGGCACATGTAGTCAATCTAGTGGTTCAGAGATTTCTGAAAACATTCATTGGCCTGTGCACAGTGCTGGCAAAGTCGCGGAAGCTTAGCACTCATTTGAGTCACTCTTATGTGTCCCGCAACGCTCTGCTGGACTTGCAGCGGCAAAACGGTCTTCCGCCATACCGGTTGATAGGTGACGTGCCGACTTGGTGGAATTCCACGCGTCACATGTTACAGTAGCTCCATGAACAGCGTAGAGCAGTGGATGACTTTGTCCAGCAGCAGCCAGAATCGTCGACCATAGGGAGCAGGTGTGGTTTAGATTTCCGTCAGTGGGGGCCGACATGCCTGCAGTGTGCTGAAGCCCTTGGAAGAGGCTACTAAATTGGTCAGAAAGGACAGCTGTTGCCTGAATGACATTGTGTCAATAATGGTTGTCCTTGAAAAGACACTGTGGCTCATGCAGCTGCGGGAGATAGTGGAAGGTAACCCTGCACATCTCTCTGCGCGCCCTGCTGTGACTGTTGGGGAGCCCCAAGGACAAAGTTCCATGAGGAGCTTCAGCTAGAGGAGGGGAAGGAGGAAGAGTTTGATGATGCCCAGGAGGAGGAGACACTGTTGGAGGAGCAGGAGAATGACAATGACAGTGGTCAATTCTTTATTTACGTCATTGATATTTGTATATTTCTTTAGGGCCTATGACACCAAGTAAAAGAGTTTTGCAACATACTAGGGATGGTAAGTATATCTGAAAAGTCCTATTACAGATACCAATCTTTTTTTCTTTTTCCAGCAATCGACTATGCCTGGACTAGAGAAAAAGTAAAGTTGGCAGAAGAAATTAAAGGAAAACCGTTATGTATAGCTGGCGATGGACAATGCGACAGCCCAGGTCATAGTGCAAAATATTGCAGGTACTCCATGATGGACACAGCCACCAACAAAATCATCGACTTCAAAGTTCTCCAGCGCACACAATGTACCTCCTCCATTGTAATTGATCGATTACTGTCATCTGGTTACGACATCAAAATATTTTCCTCTGACAGACATATAGGTATACTTAAGAACATACGCTTTGAGTACCCTCAAATCAACCAACAATTTGAAGTTTGGAATTATGCCAAGTCCTTGAAGAAGAAACTGACGAATGCCAGCCGACAGAAAGTTCAGAAATAACTCCATGGATCAATAAAATAATTCTACATTTCTGGTGGAGCATTCAAAATTGCAATGCTATTCAGGAATAACTATCTGTAAAATGGTTGTCCTTTTGAACCACATTGTCAAGAAACATAAACGGAGTGGGAATTTATACAGTCATTGTGCTGACACAATGAGACGGAAAGTAAGGTACTTTGGCTTTCCGCGGAAACTCTGTCATTGACCAATATACAAAAGATTGTGAATAGCAGAATTCTTCAGAATAATCTACCACATCTGTCACGAAACTGCCAGACTGATAGTTTGGAAAAAACTTTCATAGATTTGCCCTAAAGTACCGGACAAAGAGGATTCACTTTGGCATAGATGCTATGTAGGCCTGAACCAAACTTGAGGGCCTGACTCATACAGAAACGTAGAAAGAGAACAAGTTGTGGTCAGGTGTCTGAAGAGAAATACAGAAACAACTGGCTGCAAACGTACCTATCTGGTCATTCCCAAAGGAACAACACAATGGATAGTACGAGATGTGCTGGGGATCTCAAATCCAACTGGAGATCGAGAGCACCAACACTACTACCGAATATCATTAACCAGGAAAGACCGAGAAAAGAGGAGCCAATCAGCATGCGGGGAGGTACTGGCATTCACTGTAATGCCGTAGCCATGTTAGCTACTGGCATTACAGTGATTGGCTGGCCGGGAACGCGTCATCGGGTGCTATATAGCACCCAGTGACATATGACCCGGCTCAGTCTGAGTCAGGGAGAGCTGCTGCAAGGAGGGACAGATAGTGTAGATAGAAATTGGCTAGGCAGGGCTAGTTTTTCTGTTTAAAAGACCCAAAAGTCCTTTTAAAGACTATTTTCATATCTAGCTGCAATATTTTTTTTGGGGGGCGGCAAAAATTGAGCAAGTTTGCATGACCTAAACACCACCTGCGCAGCGTGTGCTGTATAACGTTTGTGTATCCCAAATACCTGACGTCCGGTGTATTGTTTCCTGCTGCTAATCAAGACAACATTACCTGCGCTGCGTCTGCTGTATAACGTTTGCGCAAGGAGGGACAGGTAGTGTAGGGATAGAAATTGGCTAGGCAGGGCTAGTTGTTCTGTTTAAAAAACCCAAAAGTCCTTTTAAAAACTATTGCTATATGTGGCTGCAATATTTTCTTTTTTGGGGGGGCAAAAATAGCACAAGTTTGCCTGACCTTAACACCACCTGCGCAGAGTGTGCTGTATAACGTTTGTGTATCCTAAATACCTGACCATCTGGTGTATTTTTTTTCTGCCACTAATCAAGGCGACATTACCTGTGCTGCGTCTGCTGTTTAACTTTTGTGCTGCTCCACCTATGCAGACATGCAGGTTTACCCCAGCCCGGCACCAGGTGTGTGTTTCTGGGCCATATCGTGTTGATTCCCATACGGGGACTCCTGGGGATAAGTACCTTATTTATCTATTTTTTATGATTATTGGATTGACTCCCTACCATCTATGTATACCCCCTGATGAACCTCTTTATGGGAGAAACGCGTCGGGGTTTTTTGAATAGGGTTTTGTAGGGACCCATTGAAGGAGCTAGATACGAGGACAGAGGATCCCTACCATCAAGGGAGATCTCTGGGCATAGCTCAGGGTCTATATTTGAGGGTGATACAGGGTCAGTGTATGTATCTTGACCCCTCTCATCCTACTCATAGTACCTTTGTCCTATTCTTGTTACCTATCTACCTTCTGGATGTTTTTAAATATATACTTTATTACCCGTCCAAGGACAATTAATAAAGGTGGTTTTTAGCATCTATATTTTGAAACACGTTCTAATTTGTGTATGGAATTGGTTAACTTTTGTGTATCCTAAATACCTGACATTCGGTGTAATTTTTTTCTGCCGCTAATCAAGGCGACATTACCTGCGCTGCGTCTGCTGTTTAACGCTTGTGTGTCCTAAATACTTCTGACATTCGGTGTAATTTTTCCTGGTGTTGGTGACAGCAACGTTACCTGTGTTGCGTCTGCTGTTTAACGTTTGTGTATCGTAAATATTTCTGACATTCGGTGTAATTTTTCTGCTCATACACTTAAAAAAAAATCTGCGCTACTGTACTTGTGACAAACTTGCATATATACCATTTAATATGCGAAAGGCGAGCAGTAAGGGACAAGGAAGTGGGCGTGCTGCTGATGGTGCATGCAGAGGCCATGGCTCTGGGCGCGGTGAAACTGTGCCTGCTGACAGAGCACAAGAAACAAAGTCATCCAAAACTCCTAGCTTCATGTCCCAGTTTGCAGGGCAGCGCAAGACACCACTCTTGACGCCACACCAGTGCGACCAGGTAGTCGGATGGCAGCAGATAATGCTTCCAGTCGGTTAAGCACCACCCTCTCTTCCACAAAGTCCAGTCTCAGTAGCCAAGAGTATGGTCAACAGAATCCTCACCCTCAGGGGCGTAGCTAAAGGCTCATGGGCCCTGGTGCAAGAGTTCAGCTTGAGCCCCCCTTCTCTCAGTGCTTTGTGTGTCTTCTTATGTGGCACAAGGGTCTTTGGGCCCCCTCAGGCTCCTGGGCCCGGTAGCGAATGCTACCTCTGCATCCCCTATAGCTACGCCCCTACTCACCCTGATCCTCCTTCCTCCCACCATGCAGAGTCTGGTCAAACAAGTGATCCCACACTGGGATATTCTTCACTGTTCCTTGATTTGGGCCTCTCGCCAAGCCTGCTTGAAGAGGGACAAGAGGAGATGTTGTGCCGTGATTCCAAAACTCATGAGCATCCACATTCTGAAGAAGATGATGGTGGGGAACGGCAATTAGTGTCTGACGAGGTTGATGATGAGGATGAGACGCAGTTAAGTCAGGTTCTTGTTAGGTCACCATGTCAGGAGGAGGAGCAGAGTGAGGAAGTGGAAGAGGAGGTGGTGGACGATGAAATCGCTGACCCAACCTGGGAAGGTGGCAAGCTGAGCGAGGACAGCAGTACAGAGGGTGAGGGATCCGCAGCACCACAACAGGCTGGAAGAGGCAGTGGGGTGGCAAAAGGCAGGCCACACCAAACAGGCCTGCAACTGTTCCCCAGAGCACCCCCTTGCAGCAATCTCCCTTGCCAAGGGGTAGGTGTTCCGCAGTCTGGCGCTTTTTTGAGGAAAGTGCTGACGATAAAAGAATTGTAATTTAGGCACCATCAGCGAGCACGTCCACTTCAGCGTACAGATGTCCCATCGCAGCGTACAGATGTCCTTACCCCAGGCATTTGAACGCAAGCGGAAATACCCAACCACCCACAGGCCATAGCACTAAACGTGCAACTTTCAAAATTGCTGGCCCTGGAAATGTTGCCGTTTAGGCTTGTGGACACTGAGGCTTTTCGCAGCCTGATGGTGGCAGCTGTCCCTCGTTAGGCAGTCCCGAGCCGCCACTAGTTTTCCCGGTGTGCCATCCCGAAACATAACCCATACCGTGACCAACCTAATTACTGGGAAGGTCCACTTAACGACTGACATATGGACAAGTGCTTTTGGCCAGGGACGCTACATTTCCCTGACGGCACACTGGGTGAACGTTGTGGAGGCTGGGAGCGAGTCGTACCCTGGGATGGCACAGTTGCTACCGACGCCAAGGATGGCGGGCCCTACTTCCATCCGGATTTCCGCCACCACCTACAGTAGCGGCTGCAACCCCTCCTTCTGTTCCTCCACTTCCACCTCAGAATTCTCATCTTGCAGCACCAGTCAGACTTCAGTCAGTAGCTGGAAGCAGTGTAGCACAGTAGTCGGGTAGCGGAAACAGGCTGTGCTGAAACATATTTGCTTAGGTGATAAACAGCACACCGCTGCAGAGCTGTGGCAGGGCATAAGGGACCAGACTGAGCTGTGGCTCTCGCCACTCAACCTACAGCCAGTCATGGTTATGTCTGATAACGGCTTTGGAGCTGGCCAACCTCACACACATACCATGCCTGGCCCATGTCTTCAACTTAGTGGTTCAGCGGTTTCTCAAAACCTACCCCAATTTGCCTCAGCTACTGGTGAAAGTGCGCCGCCTGTGAGCCCATTTCCGAAAGTCACCTACAGCTTCAGCCGGTGTGGCAACGCAGCAGCAGTACTTGCACTTGCCAGCTCACCGACTGCTGTGCGACCTGAGCACGCGCTGGAACTCCACATTACACATGTTGGGCAGGCTTTGTGGGCAGCAGAGGGCAGTACTGGAATACCAGCTGCAACACGGTCGTCGCCTTTCCAGTCAGATCCGCTCTTCACAAGCGACAAGTGGACATTGATGTCTGACCTCTGTGAGGTTTTACGCAACTTTGATGAATCTACACAGATGGAGAGCGGCAATCCCGCTATTATCAGCGTAACCATCCCACTTCTTTGTCTACTAAAAAGCTCACTGCTCACAATAAAGGCAGAGGCTTTGCATGTGGAAGAGGTGGAAATGGGGGAAGACCCTACACAGGGTGATAGCCAGACCACCCTCAGTTCGTCTTCTCAGCGCAAATTGGAGGAGGAGGAGATGGAGACGGTTGCCACCACTACAGAGGGTAGTACCCGTAGCAGGTTTACTCCATCTCTTCCCGTGGATGGACAGAAGAGGAGGAAGAGGACAAGGAGATTGAAAGTCATCTTCCTGATGAGGAGACCGAAGCCTTGTCTTTTGGGACTCTGGCACACATGGCTGACTTAATGCTATGCTGCCTTTCCCGTGACCCACGCGTTATACGCATTTTAGCCAACACCGATTACTGGTTGTTCACCCTTTTCGACCCCCGCTACAAGGAGAACTTCTCATTTCTTATTCCTGTGGTGGAGATGCAGTGTCCCATTTGTGTGTGAAAGGAACACCGCAAAATGTCTGTGTTTCTATTTATTGTAGCCATGTCATACTTTATATTTGAGGTGTATCCTTCTATGCTACAGGAACCTAATAAAGGCTGAGTAAACCTATTTTGCTATTTCACCACTAGGTGGTGCTATTGTATAATGTGTATAGCCTGGTGACAGGTTAGAACAGTAAGGAAAGTCAGTCAGTGAAGGAGGAGTAACAGACAAGTTGTGTGCAGGAGTTGGAGAGGAATCCATCCTGATGCTGCCATATTTGCCTGGCCCTGGCCAAGTCAGGCTTCCTTTTAGCACTTACCACGCTAAGCCGCTAGGACCTGAGTCTAAACTGGATAAAGGAAAGACCGGCATAGGTAAACGCACAAATTCACACAAATTCTACAACCCAAGGTACCAAGTTGTATTTGTACCCACTTTTAATCCCTCAGGGAAGTGTGGTCCTACCTATACTAAGAGCACCCAGAAATAATGGAGCACATGTTGTGATGCCTGCCATCTAGGGATACCACTCTGTGGGGTTGCTGCCTTAAAGTATTATAATTACATTTGAATATTATCCAGAGCCAGGACTAGTACAGGTGGACAACAGTAACTAAATATAACAGAAGTATTGCTTACTGGATTTTACAGAAGTAAACCAGCCTAAAGAGGAATTTCCTGCAGCATCTTTACTGATGTTTATTGCCAAGTGAAGCAATTGTAAATTGCACTTTAACCCTTTCAGTACCGAGCCACTTTTCACCTTAAATCCCAGGCCGATTTTTGCAAATCTGACATGTGTCACTTTATGTGGTAATAACTTTGGAACGCTTTTACTTATCCAGGCCATTCTAAGATTGTTTTCTCGTCACATATTGTGCTTCACGATAGTAGTAAATTTGTGGCAAAATATTTCATTTTTATTTATAAAAAAAAATACCAAATTTAGCAAAAATTTGGAAAAATTTGCAAATTTCAAAATTTCAATTTCTCTACTTTCAAAATACATAGTAATACCTCCAAAAATAGTTATTATTTTACATTCCCCATATGTATACTTTATGTTGGCATCATTTTATAAATGTAATTTTACTTTTTTTGGACGTGAGAAACCTTAGAAGTTTAGAAGTCATTTTTTAAATTTTCATCAAAATTTCCAAAACCATTTTTTTGAGCACCAATTCAGTTATAAAGTGATTTTGGGAGGCTTACCTAATGGAAAACACTAATAAATGACCCAATTTTAGAGACTACACCCCTCAAATTATAAAAAACTGATGTTACAAACTTTATTAACCCTTGAGGTGTTCCACAAGAATTAAAGGAAAATGGAAGTGAAATTTCGAAATTTCAATTTTTTGGTAGATTATTCACGTTAATTTTTTTCTTGCAACACAGCAAGGGTTAACAGCAAACTAAACTTCAATATACATTGCTCTGATTTTGCAGTTTGCAGAAATACCCCATATGTGGTGGTAAACGTCTCTATGGGTTTGTGGCAGTGGTCAGAAGGAAAGGAGCACCATACGGATTTTGGGGGCAGATTTTGCTAGAATAGTTTTTAGGCACCATTTTGTAATTGAGAGACCCTTACGTATCCCTGCAGTGGAAACCCTCAAAGAGTGACCCCATTTTGGAAACTACACCCTTCAATGAATATATTAAGAGGGGTACTGGCCACTTTGACCCCCTAAGCGTCTTACGGAATTTGGAAACACTTGGCTGTGAAAATGAAAAGTTTCATTTCTTCCAATAAAATGTTGCTTTAGCCTCAAATTTTTCATTTTCACAAGGGGTAACAGAAGAAAAGCACCCCACAATTTGTTACCCATTTTCTCCTGAATACGGCAACACCCCCATATGTGGTGGTAAACTGCTGTGGGGGCACATGGCAGGACTCAGAACAGAAGAAGCGCCATATGGATTTTACAACACAGATTTTGATGGATTGGTTTGCGGGAGCCATTGATTTTTATTTTTTTGAGTTATTGTCTTATGTGGGGGCTCATTTTTTGCGGGACGAGATGACGGTTTGATTGCTACCATTTTGGGGTAAATCCGCCTTTTTGATTGTGTGGTATTACACTTTTTGTGAGGCAAGGTGAAGAAAATGGCTGTTATGGCATAGTTTTTGAAAAAAAATTTTTTACAGCATTTGCCTGGGGGGCCATCTCATGTAATATTGTTATAGAGCAGGTTGTTATGGACGCGGCGGTACCCAATATGTGTAACTTTTTTATTTTTGTAAAGTTTTACACATTAGATTTTTTTTTTTAACAGAATAAAACCTTTTTTTTTGTGTTGCCGTTTTCAGAGAGCCATATTTTTTTTATTTTTCGGGCGATTGTCTCAAGTAGGGTATCATTTTTGCGGGACAAGATGACGGTTTGATTGGTACCATTTTGGGATAAATACGCCTTTTTGATCGCCTGCTATTACACTTTTTGTAAGGGAAGGTGACCAAAAAATGTCTGTTTTGGCACTTTTTTGGTTGGATGACGTGATATTTTTATAGAGCCGGTCGATACGGACGCGGCGATACCTAATATGTTTATCTTTCTTTTTTTACCTTTTTTTTTTACAATTTTTTTAAGCTTTTTTTTGGAAAATGGCGTTTGTTTTTTTACTTGAAACTTTTATTATTATTTTTTTAGGAAACTTTATTTTTTAACTTTTTTTTTTTACTTTAACTTTTGGGGGTCTGATCCCCTTTACAATACAGTACAATACTTTTGTATTGTAATGCATTGGCTGTAAGTGTATTACTCAATGTAATACACTTACAGCCTGCTTCCTGTGCGATCCAGGGTGCTGGATCGCACAGGCACGCAGGGATAGCAGCCACGATGCCTAAGGAAGGCATCGGGCTGCTATCTGAGCCATCGGGTCCCCGTCACAGCAGCGCGGGGACCCGATGGCCCCACGCTCGCCATCCTGAACTCCCGCACACCACATGTGCCGCGGTCAGCGCTGACCACGGCACATGAAGGGTTAATGCGCCGGCATCTGTGTTTTCACCGATGCTGGCGCATTCAGCAGGGGTCCGGCACCTCCTGCGCCCGCCCGATCAGAGCGCCATACATGTACGGCGCTGGGACCTGTGTCCTGGCTTTTTGCGCCGTACATGTACAGCGCTGGGACTCTAAGGGTTAAAGAAGGATTTACTCCAAGGCAAAAGTAAAGTTCAACTGTTTTGATACAAGCTGTCTCCTCATTATTTTACATGTACTCTACACGAAAACCATCAGGGACCCTGCCGACCGACACCCTAATACACTACCACCAAGGGCACCTCACGTTACCACCCGGCAGAGCCCCTAAAGCAAGAGAGTGCCCCGAAGGAATTGGTGTCCCCTTCCATTCACTTCATGCTGTCCCAGGGAGCAATAGTCACCAAACTGTGAGTAATCTATCCATCATCATTGTGACATACCCAACACTCACACATGCCCCTGCGGTTTGGTTCGCTGCAGAGAGGACTAGCAAAATGGTGCAATACCAAAAAGGCCCTTGTGGAAAAATTGCTCCAAAAATTTCCAGCTGACAACGCTGGCGGCAGAGTACGTAGTTCCTTGGGCAACCGAGGAGGGGAGACGAGGGGAACACACAGCAGTTCCAACTGAGGCAGGGCGACACTCTCCAAGGCCTGGGACAGTTTCATGACACCCCGTCAGCACCCTCACCCTGATGAGCAGCCTAGTGTCACAAGGAAGATGGTAAAGGAGTACCAGGCTGACCATGTCAACGTCCTCAGCGATCCCTCTGTGCCTTACAATTATTGGTTGTCCAAGCTGGACATGTGGCACGAACAGGCACTCTACGCCTTGGAGGTGCTGGCCTGCCCTGCCGCCTGCGTTTTGTCGGAGCGGGTATTTAGTGCCGCTGGGGGGATAATAACTGATAAGCGCATTCGCCTGTGAACTGAAAATGCTCACAGGTTGACGCTAATCAAAATGAACAAGGCCTGGATTGCCCCTGACTTCTCTACTCCACCAGAGGAAAGCAGCTTAAAGGGGTTGTCCGAGTTATTTTTTTGTTCTTTATATGTTTCTAACTTGTCAGGTAGAACAACTTTTCCATATACTTTGTGTTTCTAAAGCTGATGGTTTCTCAGAGTTGACTGAGGGTCACATGACCTGTGATGTCACCTTATCTCTCTGCTCTGTGATGTTTCGTGTACAAGCCTCAGAGTTCAGATAACAGTCTGTACACGAGACGTCACTGGCCACGCCCCCTTTCTTTGCCGGGCTCCTGCTATCTGCTCTCTCCCTGGTTTCCTTCAGATAAAACATTAACCCCTTCAGCCAGAACACACTGAGGGCTCAAGGCTTTACAACAAATAGTAGCTGCAGCAGTGAGAGGAGACAAATGCTGGGCAAGGAGCTATAGAAGAATTGTATTGTACAAGAACAGGTAGGGAGAAATTCCTGTGTGTATTAGCAGTGTCATTGTACAGCTGGGACTTGTAGTCCTACACATACAACATGCTGCTGAGTATTCCAGCAGGCAGACATGTCACTCAGCACTTGTATTCACTGCCTTTACAGAGAGGGGGGGGAGAAGGGGGAGGGGCTGAGATTGTTGTTATTGCATGTAAACAAAGACCAGAAGAGAACCAGGGAAATTAGGAAATATGGATTTTTTTTTGCCTAAAACTTGCTTAACTTAGTTATATATTGCTGCCCATCAGATTTACAGTGCTATATATTTTTTGTCATAACTCGGACAACCCCTTTAACATGAAGGAACTTTAAATGTGGCTCTCCCTCTTCTCGTCCTCTTCCTCCTTCATCATATCAAACTGCTTATTAGGCTGCCCTCACCTCTAATTTTTTAGAAGGTCACCAGCAGGCCCTCACCCATAATTTTAAGAGGGTAACCAGCAAGCCCTCAGCAGCAGGCACTCACCCAAAATGTTTTAGAGGGTCAGCTCAGCAGCAGGCCCTCACCCCTAATGTTTTAGACGGTCAGATCAGAAGCAGGCACTCGCCCCTAATGTTTTAGAGGGTCAGCTCAGCAGCAGGCCCTCACCACTGATGTTTTACATGGTCAAATCAGCAGCAGGCCCTCACCCCTAATGTTTTAGACGGTCAGATCAGAAACAGGCCCTCACCCCTAATGTTTTAGACGGTCAGATCAGAAGCAGCCCCTCACCCCTAATGTTTTAGAGGGTCAGCTCAGCAGCAGGCCCTCACCCCTAATGTTTTAGACGGTTAGCTCAGCAGCAGGCACTCGCCCCCAATGTTTTAGATGGTCAGATCAGAAGCAGGCACTCGCCCCTAATGTTTTAGACGGTCAGATCAGCAGCAGACCCTCACCACTAATGTTTTAGACGGTCAGATCAGCAGCAGGCCCTCACCCTTAATGTTTTAGACGGTTAGCTCAGCAGCAGGCCCTCACCCCTAATGTTTTTGAGAGTCAGCAGCAGGCCATCAATCATAATTTTTCAAGGATTTGTCTGATGCCCTCCTTTATGTGTAATAAAGGATGTATTGGAGTGCCTGTTCCTTGTAATTTTTGGCAGCCCTTTCACTTAGTGCATAGGCTTTATGAGTGTAGGAGTCCCACAACATTTTGTAACAATTGTACAATTGTACCACAATGTGAATGAGGCCCTCCTCTATGTGATATACCGTTTGTATCGGAATGCCTCTTTCTTGCAATTTTTGGCGGCACTTGCGCTTTAAGTAAATATATGTTTCCTAACAATTTTTCCTCTAAAATCAATTTTATCTTCGGTTTTGGGCATATTCTTGTTATTCTGTAAAAGTGTACAGGTAAACAAGACATCTAATAGAAATTTTCATCATCTATCTGCGATAAACTTAATTTACTAACCATTGCCGAATTAATACTGTTTTTACACTAAGGTATATAGTACAAAACTTTTCCCCAAAAATAACAGTAAATTGAAAAGATTTTTTTCATGACATTGATGTGAAAGCAGCCTTCAATCACACCAAACAACGGATGTCCTTTAATTAAGCAGAATCTTCAAAAATGAAAAGACTATGCCCATCGCTATTCTAACTATAGAATATTTACTTGTGGACATCATAGCGTGTATATTTGACACTATCATCAGACGTCCAAAGAGAACTTTGTTTATTCTGTTCAAATAATAATTGCTGACCATGCAGACTATTCAGTGGTGCCAACTATAAATTTACAATTCCTCTTATATCAGCATGTAAAGTTACGCAGAATAGTGAGAATTAGTAAAATTAATTGAAAGTGATTTTTTATATTGTTTTTACACTGTGTAGTCTTGTACACCAAATTAACTTCCTCTCTCTCTGTATCTAGGTTCTGAACACGTCTTTGACATGGTGACTCTCTAGTTACCCAGAAACCAAAATATTTTAGATGTTTAATGTGACAGGTTAAAAACTAATTTAGGTTAAGGTCAAAAACTATGTAGGCATTGCATTGTACCACTTGTAATTTTAATCCACCACATAGCCCAAAATTTGGACCTTCATACGTGTGGCTGTTATGCACATTTAGTCTTTAAAAATTAAAAAAAAAATGTAATTGTAGGCGTGCCCATTAAGGCAAATGCATTTCATGAAAGCTATTTTTTTTAATCATAGTAAAAATTTTAGTCATAAATAATAAAGGTTAAAAAAATTCCCATTAAAATCCAAATTTTTATAACAATAAATTTACAATTTAAAAAAACGTATTTACATAAATTCCTCGTTTTAAGTACAGTTTGAGACCTGACACCTATGCCTATACATGAAGAAATAAAAGAACCAGAAAAAGAAAACCAAAGAATTTATCATTTTTTTCATCAGGGTTTAATTTCATTATGACTTTTATGCAGGAGGCCGTCGAGGATCTGCACAGGCCCAGTGATGACTCAGAGGAAGAACAGGAGGCTCCGCCCACTGCATGGCAGGAGCCATTTTGGACAGAAGACACAGTTCATCCAGCATGGAAGGGTCCAGGATGGTAGAGTCCCGCATCCACACGGCATCAGGGTCCAGGAACACGGATGACGGCGACCAGGAGCGGCGGGATTCAGGACCAGTGGCTGTGGCTTTCACAGCGCTGATGCAGCCTGGTGATATTTCATGAGGTCATCTTCTATCTCTTCTTTGAAGTCCAGGGGGCGTCGGGCGCACATCCAGGGGAGCTGGGGCAACTTTTGGTTGGTTAATTGGTTTGGGGGCTGGTGGGGTATCTCCGCTTTTAGCTTGGGGAGTAGGCCCTGGGTGTGGGGTGTCCGTCGTTGGTTCGGCAGGCAGGGCAGGAGGGTTAGTGTCAGTGCAGAGGTCAGAGGTGTTTGATCAGCCGAAGGTGGATGACACGGCTAAAGGTGAGGTGTATGTGTGTTTGGAGGGCACCTTGGGGGCGAACTTGGAATAGGAGGTGAGGGAGCGGATTTGGAAAGGGGAGTACGTGGAAATTTTTTCCTTGCTCCCCCTGGAATGCTTTAATTTAGATAGGGGGAAGAAGGATGAGGTGAAAAAAGGAAGAAGAAAAGCGTCGGTATCGGTTAATGCCACTCGCTTTTTCTAATTGGCTTCAAGTGTTTGCCATTTTGGCGAGCGTAATTGGGGAAAAGATGCCGGAATGTTGCTCGGCGTTTTTCTATTTAGACGCAATTGGGGAGGCATATCGGGTATATGGGGGAACAGGTTGGCTGCGGTATGATGAACAGTTCAGGCAAAGGAAGGCAGTGCGGCCTAACATTTGTTGGGACCAAACAGACATTGGACTCTGGTTAAGGATGACAATACCTGTGAGATCGGAGCAGCCCTTTCGGGGGGAGGATGGGGGCTCAAGACAGTCTACTGTAGTTTTGCAGCAGCATCGGCAAAACGGTTGTGTTTCTTAATTAATGAAGAACTGCAAGTTCGGGGCAAAGTGCAAATTAAGCACGAGTGCACCACATGTGGCGAGTCGCACGGGGCAAACCAGTATTTTAAGGGTGGAAGGCAAAAAGGAGGTGATAATTTTGGAAAAGGGGCAGACGCCGGTAGTAGTGGAAAGGATGGAGCGGTTTCTAAATAGATACCCAAATCAGGAGGCGGTTGTTATAGGGGGGGTTTTAGGTTTGGTTTTCACATTCCCTGTGTTTTGTCACCTGGTGCTGTTGTGCATAGGAATTTAAGATCAGCGCTTGAGCACCCTGAGGTGGTTTCAGAAAAATTAGCTAAGGAGGTTTTATTAGTGCGTATGATAGGTCCATTTCCGGAGCTGCTGTTGGCAAATTTGAGGGTATCGCCTCTGGGGGTAGTTCCCAAGAAAGAGCCGAATAAATTCTGGCTCATTCACACTTTTCCTTTCCTTATTGCCACGAACAATGGGCGACAGGATTAGCGAGGGACGTGGTAGTTTTGCAAGGTATGTTATAGTGCGAGGTGTTGCAGGAGGTGCATCGTTTTGTTAGTTTGGATCACCATCCAGACGTTTCAGTATTACATGTTGGGGGCAACAATCTTGGTGCCTGGCCATTTCGGGAGTTGACCCAGGACATAAAGTTTGATTTGCTGCGTTTGTGGGCGTTATTTCCGGACATGGTTGTGGTCGGACATCTTTGCCGAAGCGGTCTAGGCAGGGTGCGATATCCGTGGAATGGTTAAATAAAACGGAAATTAATATAAATCGTGCACTTTTAGAGAGCAGATGGGGTACACCTGAATGCTGTGGGGATAGAGCTATGGTCTTTGGGGATCCAAGGTTGGATCGAAATGGCTTTGGGGATGTGGAGGAATGCGCAAACTTAAAGGGAACCTGTCATCTCCGAAACCCCCCCTGGACTAGAGTAAGCGGTGTATAGTGTAAGTGATGCTGAATCTGAATATGTAAGTTTTATCTTCATACTCACTTCCATTCTGACGCTGTGCTCCCACAAACCTGCAGTAAAATGCACTCACTGGACTCTTCTTTGAGTCCTCTCCATTATGTCAGTGAGCACCAGAGTCCAGTGAGTGCATTTTACTGCCGGTTTGTGGGAGCACAGTGTTGGAATGGAAGTGAGTATGAAGATAAAGCTTACATATTCAGATTCAGCATCACTTACACTATACAACGCTTACTCTAGTTCAGGGGGTGTTTCGGAGGTGACAGGTTCCCTTTAAGTAGAGGTCAAGTTGCACGTTGTTGGCGGTGGAAGGTCCTCGAAGTTGGTGGATATGGTAGTGGTTGAAAATGTTAGGACCCCACAAGTGGGGCTGGACTCTCATCGGTGAACAGTAATTGAGGAATTTGGCGTTGATCAGTTGGTGTCTCCGAGCTGGTGTTTATCGCCTGGAGGCAAGATGGAGTGGCCAGTTTATTTTGGGTGTTTTGGGTGCCCTATTTGACATTTTATACAGTTGACAGCTATTATTTATTATACTCCTTTCTAGTCTGAACATTTGGAAGGAATTCTCAGTGATCCTCAGGAATTTCTTTCGGAATACGAAACTGAATATGAAATTAGTAGTGAGGGGAGTTACTGTCAACCACAACAATTTCCGGAAAAATAAAATAAAAGGGCAAATAATAACATAATTTATTGACAAATCAATATTTTTAAAGGTTGGTTCCGAGTCTGAATCAAGTGAGCTGCACTCCATCCCAGTTCAAAGTAATCCTACGATAAGTGTAATGTAATTTCTCTGGTGTAAACTGTTTAGTCACACACTGTACAGTAAACACTGTTCAGCACATTGTATTCTCCTTTTTTGGACATTTCCTTTGTGCTTGATATAACAACATTTTCACTTGTTTATTATTTAGCAGGGTGAATCACGAAATAGCTTTTTAAAAAAAACAACACTTTTTTATTTTCAAGTATTTTTTCACCATAACAATGATTTTGTGGATTCCTATCTTCAAGGACAACGGTTCCTCCATTATTGATGGTGTTCGTCTACAATCAATGAGCTTTTCCTTCCCTTGTGCTTCATTCACAAAGCTGCGTTGCCGCCGTTCACTAGTTGTGGACCGCAAACCAATGGTCCGCTACCTAAAGGCACCACTTGTATGAACTATGCATCTCCTGATGAACCCATAGGAACATGTTCGCTCAAGAAGGAGCAGAAAAAGAAAAACTAAGGCGCTGCTCTGCTACCTATAAGATTATTTATTAAAAACATACCTAGAACACTATAAGTAAAAGGCTAGCGGGCCGTCACCTTCATCAGGCTGTAAAGTCAGTAGAAAATACATACATTTAAATAGGGCTAACTACAACAGACGGTAATCAGGCCAATCAAAATTTAAAGTCATCCAGAATACATGGAGTGGACTTAAGTGAACTGAACCTGAAGAAAATACAAAGACATCCAAATTATATGACATGGACTCAAATGGATTGGGGGGAAAAAATAAAAAAAAAATTATGAAATTCACTTTCACCTTTCTGACACTGAGTTTTCCTTGTGGTGGTATATCCTTATATGGCACTTCATGCACGTTGCACTTTAGCAGGTTGAACACGTTCCTATGTGTATTCCGGACTCCAACGGGAGGATCTCTGTGAACAAGCACAGCAGCCTGACCTACAGGAGAGACCACACCATTTCCTAGTGTTGTGCCTGGATTTGCACATTATTCGGTGAGGTATTCTCACCTTGAGTTCTTATTTGGAAACCCTAAGGTATTTCACAAGGGAGCGCCCCCCATTGTTTTTGATTATGAACCCATTGACACAAAGGTGTTATCCAAGTATGAATACCGCCCTCTAAGAAGCCTGGCCACGCAACCCTGTGCCCTTCCAGATCTCTCCATGGCCGTTGCTGCATCTCCCCGGCATGCAGATCACAACATCCTCCTACGAAGGAAGAGATGCAGCCAATACAAGGCTGCACCTCTGACCTACTCTCCTTGACGTCAAGCTGAAATAGGGGACCGCGATGGGTTCGAATGTCGCGCCGTCAAATGCAAATTGTCATGGTTTGAACAGGAATACATCTATTCTAATGATCTCTTCCAAGAGCATTGCATTTATTGGCGACGTTTCATTGATGACATTTTTTTGTGTATAGCGTGGCAACATTCGGACCCTACAAGAATTCACCAATTTTCTTAGCTCCATTTGGGGAGAATTACAATTGACACTACACTATGATACGGAGATTCAATTTCCTAGATACATGGGTAATTAAAGGGATAAAACATCCTGTGATGGGGGGATGGGTGAGTAGCGGGGCAATGGAACAGAAATGTCGGTGAGCAGTGGGGCAGTATTATTAATATGGAAGGATGACGGGGAGGAGCGTGGCGGAGGAAGTGAAGAGACGGGGAGGAGCGGAGAACAGTGGGCGTATAGGAGAGTGGTTGATGGGGAGGGACAGCAAAGGGGGTGTTGAAGCAGTGCACACGACATTCCGTCAACTTTAGAGCTGTGCATTTTGGGACCCGGAGACTCTTGGCAGTGGATGTAGTGGTGAGAAGCCAGCTGGAGGGTCACGTGACCGCAATTCATAGAGTCTGAAATGGGCAGAATGCAAAATGTAAGGGCACGTTCACACGACCGTGTGAATGGGGCCACATCTATTCCACAATTTGGCGGAACAGATGCAGCCCCATTCATCTCAATGGCTGGCATTAGATCGGGCACAGCCGCGGCTCCGCGAAAAAATATAGAACATGTCCTATTCTTGTCCGCAATTGTGGACAAGAATAGGCACTTTGTATGGGGTGCCGGCCATGTGTGTTCCGCAAATTGCAGAACACACACTGGCCGGCATCTACAATTTTTGCGGATCAGCAACAACACAGCTGTCTGAACCTAAGTGAATTGTAAAGTTGTTTGGGGGGGCGATTTTAATCTAATGTTTTAGGTCTCGCCTTTAACAACGTAAGTGTGAAGGTAGCCTTAGGGTTCATGCACACAAACGGCCGTATGCACTCCATATAACGGATGCAGACCCATTCACTTGAATGGATCTGCAAGATACAGAGCGGAGTGGAAGCATGAAGCAGAAGCCCACAGAAGTGCTCTGGAAACACACAGAAGCTGATTTTGGTTCGTGCCTTGATGGAACATGTTCTATTTTTTTGCGGGGCGGACTGAATGTTGCGTATTACCTACCTATTCATGTGAATGGACCTGCATCTGCAAACGGCGGGCACACAGCCAGTGCCTGTGCATTGCGGATCGTCTTTTGTGGCCCACAGCATGGGCACAGGGTGCACGTGTTTGTGTGCGTGAGCCCATACTGGAATTTTCTTACTGGACTACAGAAATTTGACTGAATTTCCTTTGAAATGTCTTGCAATGATTTATGTCCATGTTAACCGCGAGAGAATTTTTTCACTTTCATGTGGTAGAACATTTTGTCCCTTCTCATTCTCTATGGTAACAATTTAGGAATCTGGTATTTACTGTAGAATAAACAGCCAAGGCATTTACACTGCTATGTGTTTGAGATCAAACACCTTGTAATTCTCAGCTGAAAGCATTCCTAAGCCTTTACAGAAGACCTGTCACTAAACCAAAACAATAGTGATGCATATATTTTCTTGTTGGCCATGCTTCCCTGAGCATGGCATACTTGCTATTGAGAATATGAGGGCCCCCCCCTCCCATTTTTGAGATACGTGCCCTGAAAGTAATAGCGCCATATAGGTAAATCCAGAGCGACTAGCCACAGAAGTGTAGCCAGCCACTTCTCTTCTTTGCTAGAGGAGGTTTCTCCCCATTGTGACTATCTTCAATCATGTTGGAGTTCTCTCGAGACCACAAAGCATCATACTGTAGCTTCAGTCAGAAGAAAAGATGACCATAGAGTCCACCGCACCCCAGAGCCCAGTGGTTGCCCGTCAACAGATCCCAGCCAGCACCGCTTACAAGAAGGTATGATAAGGGAGCATATATCATGTTTAGAAGGGGGCAAGCATATTTGTATCACAGGGGCCATAGATATATGTTTGCAGTGGGCAAGTATGTTTAACATCACAGGGGGCATATATACAAGCTGATTCATGGTGCAATGGTCTTCAGGCGGCCCGGTGAGGAGCATGGCCTGGGTGAGAGCACAATGACTTTGGGGGGCTCAGGTGAGAGGCTTAGCGACTCTGGGGTCCACTGCATTTACAGGGTAATCGCTTGTTAGCGATTATCTGGAGGCTTCTCGTCAGTGTCAAGGGGTCTTCAGTCACATGATCGCTAAAGCCATTCACTGGCAAACTGGACAACCCCTTTATTTACCATACCGCTTTATTAAAAGACATCAATTTATTTAACCCTTTTGCTACCAGCGCCGTACATGTATGGTGCTGGAGCGATGGGAAAACATGGTGCCTGCTTGCGTTTCAAACAGAAGAAACCCGTGGCTCCGTAAAAAAATGAAGGAAATATAAAAGTCTAAATCACCCCCACATAAATCAACAAAACATATAAACATCCTGGGCATCACCGTGTCCGAACAGCCCCGTAATATTAAAATATAAAAATATTTTTCCAATACAGCGAATCACGTAGTAGAAAAAAGGGGTCAAATGTGATCACAGCCTGGGGTGAGAACCTTCAGCATATGCGTGAGCCTGAATCTCTCATTAGTGCTGTGGCGAGAGCTTCGGACTCACACGTGCGTTCCAGGTTCTAACCCTAGGCTATGATTAGTGTTGAGCAAATCATCAAAGCAGCCAAAGTGGAATTCGATCCGAAGTTTAGGAAAAATTAGATTTGCTACAAATTCAAATTTTTTTGCATTTTGTGGTAACAAATCATTTTTTTCTCAAAATGTCTGCTGCACATGTCACAAAATGACTGTAAGAAGCCCCGGAATTCGATATGACCCATAAAGCTGTGCAGCCAGCCAATCAAAAGATAGCCATCCCTGTGATGTAACAGCCCTAGTGACAAGAACTTATGTGTTCGTGACAGTGTTTCAGAAAGCTTTTTATTTTAGAATATTGGATAGGGAGACAGTGTAGGGAGAGCATAGGGAGACTGCAGGGACAGCACAGGCTGAGTGTAATCAGTGTGCATCTTGTTGAACTCCTTCCACAATCTGTTAGTTCATATATAGAATTACTATGCCTCAGTATTAAAGGGCCGTCTAATATATCTACGTGTGCATCTTGTTGAACTGCTGGACATACTTAATCTGTTACATTACTGATACAGTTACTGTACAGTATATCCAAGAGACAGTTGCCTAAGCTCTCCAAAAGAATGGGCAGTGACAAAAATGTTGCTATAGCTGACATAAGTAACAGCAGAAGGAGTGGTGGTATCAGAAGCCGCAGCAACAGGCCAGAGCAGCCACTGTCATCCAGCGGTCGTGTTTTGACCAACAATCCAGTTGTACTGGGAATGGTTGACTCGCTCTTCAACATCATCTCAAGTGACAAGATACACACAGCCAGGAATCGGTGGGTTCCTCTGACACCATGCTTAGTTGGCATGGCCCAGAACCTGACTCTGTGCCCTCACCTGTCCTGAACCTGCCTCTTGCTTTTGCTGCTCCTTCTGCTAGCCATGTAATGTGTGCCATCAGCTCTGCTCTTCAGCGAGGATGAGCTTTGTGAAGACAGTCAGCAGTTACAGGCCAGCACAGCCTTGAAGGAGAGGTCCACTGCAGACTCCTCTAGGCATGCAACTACTGATGATGACAGTTGGGTGGGAAAACATGTTGCGAGAGGTCAGGGTTGTATGCAAGAGACAGGTGAGGGTGACACAATTGACGACCAAAAAGATGTAGCCGATCACACGTGGAAGCCGGGTGAAGACGGGACATCGTTATTGAGGATGAGCGATAGTTCCCTCGCTCAAAACTTCATTTTAATGCTGTGATGCCCAACCACTTATGTTTGAGGATGAGAATGTGGGAGGACCACCGCAGCACGTCTCTCACGATGACGATGAAACACCGATGTCAACTGCTGCAGCTTTCTGCAGTGTGCAAATTGGCAAGGAAGGCAAGGATGAGGAATGAGTGAAAGATTATGTGAAGGATGACGAGATCCTAGACCTCACATGGAACCAGGTCATCTGAGTGATATGTGCAGTTCGAAGGAAAAGATGGGGATCACACAGTGCCAGCAGCACAGTAAAAGAGGGAGCAAGGTGCAAAAGCAGAGCGGCCGCCCCCCCCCCCAGCCATTACGCCTGCTACTGCCCACTGCGCCAAAGGACAGAGCACACCAAACCCAGCTCAAAGGAGTTCTTTGGCGTGGCAGTTCCTCAGGCAATTGTGGATCATTCACTTTCTTCAGAAGGCTTGGATTCCCGAGGAGGCCCCCAGCTGTCTTCCCGAACTTTCTCACATTCATGCCAACCCCCTGGGCGATTTGACCCATAGGGTTTCCAGTGGGTTTGTCCTCCATCATTATCATGGCCACACCTATGAACTACGGTCTTTGTCCAATCCTCTACGTGGCGTCCGATCCTCAAAGCCCCTTCTTGAGCCACATTCATCCAAACCACGGCGAGGACCACGATCATCATCAAAACCTCTCTGGGGTCCCTCGTCAAAGCCACACATGGGACCCCTGTCCTCGTCAAAGTTGCAGTGCCTAGGACCCCTGTCCTCGTCAAAGCCGCTCCTGGGACCCCTGTCCTCGTCAAAGTCGCCGCGCCTGGGACCCCTGTCCTCGTCAAAGTCATCGCTCCTGGGACCCCTGTCCTCGTCAAAGTCGCCACGCCTGGGACCCCTGTCCTCGTCAAAGTCGCCGCGCCTGGGACCCCTGTCCTCTGTCAAAGTCGCCGCGCCTGGGACCCCTGTCCTCGTCAAAAGTCGCCGCGCCTGGGACCCCTGTCCTCGTCAAAGTCGCCGCGCCTGGGACCCCTGTCCTCGTCAAAGTCGCCGCGCCTGGGACCCCTGTCCTCGTCAAAGTCGCCGCGCCTGGGACCCCTGTCCTCGTCAAAGTCGCCGCGCCTGGGACCCCTGTCCTCGTCAAAGTCGCCCCGCCTGGGACCCCTGTCCTCATCAAAGTCGCCCCGCCTGGGACCCCTGTCCTCGTCAAAGTCGCCGCGCCTGGGACCCTGTCCTCGTCAAAGTCGCCGCGCCTGGGACCCCTGTCCTCGTCAAAGTCGCCGCGCCTGGGACCCCTGTCCTCGTCAAAGTCGCCGCGACTGGGATCCCATGTAATACCTGTTCAAAAGGATTGATGCAACTGATTGGAGAGGTTAACACCAAAATAATGACATCATTAGAGGCGGATATTATTAGAACAACTTATTGAGAAAGTATCCACTGCTGAAATGGACTCCTTTAAAAAGGAAAAATGACAACTTTTCTACTTGAGAAAAACAGATCAAGACAATGAACGCAAAAAAATTCCTACGAGATCTTCAAGATGTAGAACAAAATTGAGTATATGGATGCAAAACACCGATTATGGGGGGCACGATCTAGATCACCTCCTAACATCAGGAGGTGAAACAAATAGTTCATCACAGGCGCAAGAGATTTATTCGAGAAGATAAAAAGCACAAGTCTGAAGATCTCCAAAGATCAGGCAGAAAAAGATGCCCAGATGACCAGGGGAGAGACCATCAGACATTGCAGGTAATAAACCTCTCTGATCATGTACTTACGGGTGAACAGATAAATATTTTAAGTAAGGGTCTGACATACTGTCCTGCATCTAAATTTGATAGTTTTTCAGTGATAAAAGACTTACATCTGTTCCCCAGAAAAAGATTTATTTTCAGAAGATGGATCCTAATTTCCCAAATCCAGGAGAACATGAAGCACTTACAACCCTGATGTCACTTTTAGAAGAACAAGAGCCTACTAAGGGGGAGTTCACAAGAACGCTGATTTCTATATCCAAAAAATGTCCCCCATTATCACTCTTTTCAAATATAGAGTTATTTGTTCAGTTGGTAACCAGGGAGTTTAAAAAAATCCCCACATACATGGGCTATGACAACTGCAGTCAGGCTCAGAGGAAGGCCCTAAATGAACTCAAAAAACTTAAAGATGTGCTGATAAAACCGGGGACAAGGGGGGCAACATAGTGGTCTGGCCCAATCACATGTATGAGAGAGAAGCCCACAAACAACTAAAGAATGTTGGGTGTTACAAAAAATTGACCTTCAACCGCTGACTGAAATACAGAGAGGAATATTCTATTGTAGGGTTGTGAAAAAGGACTGATCAATAATTTCATTATGGTGGAATATCCAGTGATTCCAACTCTATACTTTCTGTCAAAAATACACAAGAATTCGACCTGCCCCCCAGGCCGTCCTATCATATCTGGAATTGATAGTATTAATGATCCCATATGTAAATATATTGAGTTTTTTCTGCATCCTATAGTGGAGGAGCTTCTATCACATTTGAAGGACACTATTACTGTATTGCAGAGATTGGACGGAATTCAACTAGAGTCAGATATGCTCTTGGCGACTTGTGATGTTGAATCCCTATACACCTCAATTAGACATACGGATGGAGGCTGTGGAGTTATTCCATGGAAGAGGACAAATGTTAATTTTTATCAGATCTGTTGGACTTTGTGTTAACTCACAACTATTTTCTATTCAGAGGGGCCTTCTGCTTGCACGCCCTCTTACAACAACCTTTTCCTGGGGCAGTCCTTCCTTTCGGAACCCCTACCGATGACTGAGAGGGTCCAATTTTGGGTCTGATACATCGATATTTTGATCATTTGGCAGGCTCCGAAATTGAATTTGGCTCCTTTGTGCAAATTTTGAACAACAATAATCTTAATATTAAACTAACCTTCAGGATTGGTCGAATGAGTATGGATTTCCTGCACATTCAACTCCAGGTAGATCATGACGGTTGGATAACAACTGACCTATATAGGAAGCACACTGCAGTGAATGCACTACTACATGCAACATCATCGCAACAAATCTGATCTCAGCATTAAACGTTGTTCAATAGAGCAATCCTTTGAAGAACAGCCAACTTCCTTAAGGGGAAGATTCAAACAGAGGGGTTACAACCAACAAGTTATCCAAGCAGCATATCATAGAGCTAAAGGACCAGTCAAGAATAGGATCAGGAATGATGAACTTTGTTTCATTCCAGGTTTCAACACCAGATCAAGAGGTGAAACAAGAATTGACAAAATACTTGGATATACTATATATAGATCCACAACTATCTGAGTTTATCACCGGTCACCCCTCTATTACATATCGCAGATCGAAGAATTTGGTTAACAGTCACTATGAGGGCCCGAGAATTGGGAGGATTTTTGGCTCCAGTAGACAATGTGGGGACTGCAGTGCTTGTAGCAATATGGACCAAACCGATACTTTTTGGAGCTCTTCAAGAGACAAACAGTTCAAAATTACACACATGATTACATGCATTTGGGGATGACCTCACATCAATTTAGGCATAGGATACGAGAGCATATTTTGTCCATTAAAGCTGCCAAAGATGCACAAGAGTTAGACCAACCTCATTTGGACGAAGTGACAAAGTACTATACATAAATACCAAAATCGACAAAATATAAGTGATTCTGAAACAAAAGATGAAAAACAAAGGGGATGTCGCCTGTAGTTGTATGTATAAGCATAAAGCACGGGGTTGCACAAGTATGGCGCGTGGTCATGCTGATGTTCTAAGGTGTAGCAGGCTGATGTTCTAAGAAAGGAACCCCAATCAGGTACAGTAGTATCAGGCATAGGCGTCCACCGATTGTAGGTTAACACAGTCATAGAGTTGGATGGCGTCTTGGGGCTAGGGGCTGACCTGAGGCAAGAGGGGGCTGATCAGAGGCAAAGGGGGCTGCTGGGGGATAATATGAGAGGCAATAGGGGCTACTGGGGGCTGATACGAGGCAATGGGGGCTGCTGGGAGCTAATATGAGAGGCAATGGGGGCTGCTGGGGGCTAATATGAGAGGCACTGGGGGCTGCTGGGGACTAATATGAGAGGCACTGGGGGCTGCTGGGGACTAATATGAGAGGCACTGGAGCCTGATATTAGGCAATAGGGACTGATGAGAGGCATATGGGGGCTGATGAGAGGCATGATAAGAGCTTATCTGAGGTCTGATTGGGGGTCGTTTACTTGGGGGTCTGATCTGAGGTCTAATGAAAAATATTTTTTTCTTATTGTTCTCCTCTAAAACCTAGGGGCGTCTTATGGGCCGGTGCGTCTTATGGGCGAAAAATACGGTACCATAATTCTCGAGTCCTATCAGAATGTGTTATAAACACCCTAAGAATCTACGTGACACACTTGTGAAGACCGACATCAGCTCCCTTCAAAATCGCCTAAAACAAGCCACATTGTCTTCTCCCAAGATGAGCACTTTGCCCTGCCTAAATTGTGCACAGTGTACCAATGTCATGAAGGGAAATATATTTACCCACCCACTCTCTGGAAAAATATATCACATTAGGGCTTTTATACATGTGCTACAGCCTTTGTAGTGTATTTAATAAAGTGTCCTTGCAGTCTCGCATACGTTGGGGAGACCTCCCAATGTGTTCGGGGCCACATCAGTAAACATAAGTCTGATATACGTTGCAATAAGTCCAAACTCCCTATACCATAACATATTATCCACACTAAACATCAAATTAGTCAACTTAAATTCCAAGAACTTGAACAAGTCCCAGCTCCACGTAGAGGTGGTAATCGCAAACTACAGTATTGCTTAAGTGGCGTGAGGCCTATTGGACACATGAGCTAAAAACCTTGTCTTCAATGGGCATCAACCTTATTATTCGATTCTACTTTGTCATTTTTCTCCCCCCCCCCTCTGCCACAGACTAGTGATAGCAATTATAAGGTATAGCAGACCATCTAGTATTACTATACTAACCCTATACCCTTCTGCATTATAACAACCATCATGCTAACCTAGAATGGTTACTTACTATTTTATCAGGTTCCAAACCTCAAGGTATATTGCATTCTATAATCTTTGAAATGTTCTAACATCCCCTGTAATGCGCTAGACTAGTCATTCTGTAGGACTGGCATACATCCGTGCGCTTTGCCCATAGTATGCTACAGCGCATACGCATGCTCCGGCTGACGTCACACGTCGGCGACGCGAAGCTCGCGCTACACCGCTCTCTCCCTATATAGTCTGGGCATGCGCAGTACAATGTCCAAGACGCCATCCGACTCCATGACTGTATTAACCTACTGGTATGTCCTTATGTACCAATTAATCCACTGGATTAACAAAAACCCTTTTAGGGACCCCCAGTGTATAATAGATAAAACCTATATGTTTAACTCAGGGAATATCACAGTTGAGCCCTGCTCAGGTAATCACTGCCACTGATCCCCGGCAGGATCCCTGTACCCTCCGTGTATCACTATCAGCCGCACGGGCTGACTGCTCACGTGCGGCTCTCCTACCCCGCCGCTGTTGCGGCTTCGTCAGGAGAGAGGTATATATATATTCATATACCTCTCTCCTGACGAAGCCGCAACAGCGGTGAAACATGTTGGGATAGGTTGTAGTGGCGTTTAGTTTTAGGCAGCCAGCCATTCCACTAACGTGGAAATAGCTTAGAGATAAGGGATATGCAGATTCAGTATCTATAGCCCAGTCTAACTGTTAACAGGGGAGCGCAAGTTTTGCTGATCAGAGTGTATCCTACCTGACAGCAGACCGAAGCGCAGCGAGATCTCGCGCGCTTGCCCGCCCGGTCTGAGCGGCGGGGTAGGAGAGCCGCACGTGAGCAGTCAGCCCGTGCGGCTGATAGTGATACACGGAGGGTACAGGGATCCTGCCGGGGATCAGTGGCAGTGATTACCTGAGCAGGGCTCAACTGTGATATTCCCTGAGTTAAACATATAACGCAACCCTGCAGCATTGACTGGGCTATATGGTTTTGGAGCACAGCAGAGCATGATCAAAGTATATGTAACACTATATGCAGCAACTAAGTGTTACATAACCCAACAATGTAACAAAGTACCACTTCTTACTAATAATGGCTCTGACTGACTCCTGATCAATATTATGAACCTGATAAAAATATTACCAATATAAAGTGGAAAAAATGACTATTTTCTTTTTCCTCACCTCTTATAATTTAATAAATAATGAAAGTTAGGTTTTATCTATTATACACTGGGGGTCCCTAAAAGGGTTTTTGTTAATCCAGTGGATTAATTGGTACATAAGGACATTTATATACCCTGAGGATTCCCCAGTAGGGGACATTTGTGTTTAAACCTACTGGTATGTATCACCACAACATCTCTATGTATGCTCTTTTATTTCACAGACGTGCAAGGGATTCTACAATGGGTGGACGCCTATGCCTGATACTATTATACCTGATTGGGGTTCCCTTCTTAGAACATCAGCTCGTGTATTGAATGTGATGTCACTCTACCTTGTAATACATAAATCTGTTTAGCCCTGCTTAAATCATCAGCTACATGTAGCCAGCAGCATCGGACCTCTCTATTTTTACTGTGTATCACTATGACTTTTACATATCTTCTAATATACCAATCATGTTATCCTTTATGTCAATCCTGCCTTTCCTTTGGCGAGTTTATAGTTTTTAGTTTTGCCAATCATGTAATTTTCTACATTTTTCTACATCCCCTTTTTTTGTTTTTGTCTTTTGTTTCAGAATCCCTTATATTTTGTCAGTTTTGGTTTTCATGTATATGGACTTATATTTGTAAGATATATGTTTTTGTAGGCCGTGAACAAGGTCTGGGATGGACCAAAACATTGGCCACTTGCAATGAAAACAATTTTCGGATGAAATAAATATCTAATCTCCTTTGCATTCTATATCCGAGTGCCGTGAATTTGGTTTACTACCATAAAGAGAAGACTTCATGAGAGCAAATACAGAGGGTTCACCACAACCATTGATCAGCCTCAAAAATAAAAAGATCAAAAAGATTAAAAAAAAACATTCATAGAAGCCAGCCCAGTTCTGGAACAGCATTCTTTGGACACATGAAACTAAAATCAACCTGTACCAGAATGATGGGAAGAATGTATGGAGAAGGCTTGGAACAAGCTCGTGATCTACACCACACCACATCCTCTATAAAACATGGCGGAGGCAGTGTGATGGCATGGGCACGCATGGCGTCCAATGCACTGGGTCACTAGGGTTTATTGATGATGTGACTGAAGACAGATGCAGTCAGATGAATTTTGAACTGTACAGGGAAGTACTTTCTGCTCAGATTCAACCAAATGCAGCATGGTTGATTGGATGGCACTTCACAGTACAGATGGACAATGACCCCAAAACATACTGTGAAAGCAACTGAGGAGGTTTTTAAAGGCAAATAGTGGACTATTCACAACCCGATTGAGCATGCATTTCACTTGCACACACTAAAACAGAAACTAACCCACAAACAAGCAACAACTGAAAACAGCTCCAGTAAAGGCCTGGCAAAGCATCACAAAAAAGGAAACCCAGAGTTTGGTGATGTCCACGGGTTTCAGATTTCAGGCAGCCATTGCCTGCAAAGGATTTAAGAAGATTTTATTTATGGTAATGTTAATTTGTCCAATTAATTTTGAGCCACTGAAATGAGGCAGCTTTGCAGAAAAATGTTGCAATTCCTAAACATATCACAAGATATTTTTGTTCAACCCGACAGTCTACACTTCCGTTGCATCTCAGTTGTTTCATTTCAAATCCAATGTGGTGGCATGCATAGCCCAAATCATGAAGACTGTGTCACGTCGGACCATTCAAAAGAGTTTACATCAGAGTGGTCTGCGTGCTAGACGATCTGCAAGGGTATCTGACTACACCACCAGGCACAGGCGTCTTGCATAGTCTTGCATGGGCCAGGGAGCATCTACACTGGATGAGGGACCAGTGGGTCTCAGTGCTGTTCACTGATGAAAGTCAACTCTCACTCTCGAGCAGAAATGATGGCCGCCAAAGATGTTAGAGACATCAAGGAGAGCGCTATGCAAAAGCCGCTGTTGTCACCAGATGAGCCTTTGGTGGGGTGGTGGTGTTACAGTGTGAGTAGCTATGTCTAGTCCATACAGAACTGCCCTACACTGTGTGAATGGTCCAGTGACAGCCCATACTACCTGAAGAACATCATTAATCCAGTCATTGTGCCTCTGTATGAACAACACAGGCCTAATGTCATCTTCATGGAGGACAATGTGTCTGCTTATCAAGGTCACATCATTAGGGAACGGCTGCTGAAGACTGAGGGACCTCATATGGAGTGGCCTGCACTTTCTCCAGACCTGAATCCCATTCAAAACCTATGGGATCAGCTGAGTCGCCGCCTAGAGGTTCGTAACTCTGTACCCCAGAACCTCAATGACCTGAGGGCCGCCCTTCAAGAAGTGTGGGATGCCATGTCTCAGCAGGCAATAAATCGACTTGTGACCAGCAGGAGATGTCGTTGTCAGGCTGTAATTGATGCTCAAAGCCACAGGACAAGTTATTAAGACAGTGACATTATTGTGGCGGTATACCCAGCACTGGGGGCAGCTTTTGTTTCAATAAATTGTTTAAGATGAGGAAATCACCATTGTATGCTTCTACATAAATGCCCGACTCACATGATATCACTGTAGCGTGAACTTTTTACATTTTCCATAAATTTCACCCGAAAACCAAATATCCCTAACTTTTTGTGAGCAGTGTAAATGTATGTATATATTTTTTTTTTAACCCAAATAAGTTGCGCTAAATATACAAATTGAAAATCACAAGAAATATAATGCAAATATTCAAAAAAATTTTTTAAAAAAATGGGCAAGGGAAAAAATTCAGTACGTCATCAGCCAAATGAACAGCACACTGGATGTAACTGATACTGCCTGTGTGAATAGTTTAATTAGATTGTGAAGAGTGAAACAGGGAAAACTTTCAAACTCCAGTCTGAACATATAGACTGGTGAAAATTTTTACTTCCATGCAAACATATGTGAAGCATTTTCAAATTCATCGATGGCTGGGGATGGGACAGACTAATTCATTCTTACTCAAAAAAATCCTGTTTTGACTGTAATGTTTGTATACAATGTTAACAGCTCCCACCTAATGAACATGTATTGGACCTTCCACCTTGAAAGAAAGCATTAAAAACCATATTAATCCGGAACTGCACTCAGATGAACAAAAAAAAACCTGCAGAATGAGTCATTTTCATAAAACATGTAAGTGATTTTCATAAAGTACAGGTGGACCTTGAAGAGATTAAAGTGAAAGATGATGGGTTACCATTGAAGGAGATCCGTAAGAAAAAACCTGACAAAAAGTCAGATTTAAAAACTACCAATACGTGGATAAGGAAGGCCTTAGCACCCAGCTTCCCAAAGGGTTGGGGCTAAAGCAGATGTTTGGAAGAGTGTTTAAGATTTAATCACAAGCCAAACCAACAGAGTGGACATCAGTCCTGGACAAGATAATGAAACATAATGTCACCGGGAGCTGGCGGCGCGCTCCTTACTTGCAGCACCGCTGGTCTCCCGCTTCAGTACAAGAGCGAGGATGCGGCTAGTGTCCTCATCTCCATAACAATGGTGGTGGGGAAGAACCCGGCGCGCACTCAGCCTCAGCGCAGCGGCGCTCTCCTCAACGAGCAGGCGGGGCCTTTGAGCGCTGGCAGGGATAGCCAACGCTCAGCTGTTATTAAAGGGGTTTTCCCATCTTGGACAATGGGGGCATATGATTTAGCTCACGTGACCTACCTGGGGGCCTATTTAAGCAGGCAACCTGCTGGCCACTGGTTGCCTGTGATTGGTCCATTTGCCTTCACCTGCGTTTGAATACTTCTACTGCTACTACTGTGTTTGACCTCGGCTTGTGAACTTGACCTCATCTTTGTGTTATGCCCTGGTACGACGTTACTTCTCGGCTTCTGACCTCGGCTCGTGGTTTGACTTTGCTCCTGCTTCGTTCCTCGGTATTGACGTAACCTCCTGGTTTGACTTCAGCTTGGTGATATTCTTAGATATTCTTGGTGCATTCACACGAACGTATTTTTCATCCGCGTCCGATCCACAACTTTTGCGGCCCGGGTGCGGATCCATTAATGTCTATGAGTCCTCCAAAATCGCGGAGACCTTTTAGGTGTCCTCCGCGGCGTGTCCGTTCAGTACGCCCATGACGTTATTTATAGAACATGTCCTATTCTTACCCGCCTATCGCGTTCCGCGGCCCCATTCAAGTCAATGGGTCAGCAAAAAGAACGGACGACATACAGAGTACATCCGTATGTCGTCCGTATTTGCGGACGCTTGGCTGGATTGGAAATGCCTTCTTGGTTCACATGGGTACAGCAACTCAGGCCCAGGAAGAATGTTGGAGTGGTGTGACAAGCGGCCTAGTCATGTCCAGCCTCAATGTGGAGACCCTAATAGTCCTTGTCCAAGAGCGGCCCCAATTATGGGATACCCGCTCAGATAGTTACCATGACCGCATCAAGAAGGATGCGGCATGGGAGGAAATTACCCGACTACTCAACCCGGATTCGTGGGACAAGGCAAGCAAGGCCCAGCGGAGGATCCTTGGTAAGTGTATGTGACCCCTCCTCCAGTGCACCCTATAGTTTGTTCCCCCCCCCCGGAGTGCAACTGTAACTATATGGCCACTCTGCTCTGCAACTGAAAGTAAGCCCTCCCCCCGTTCTGCTCCCTAGCCGACAACCCCTGCAGTTCCTGCTAAAGTAGCAGACAACCCCTGCAGTGCCTGCTAAAGTAGCCGACAACCCCTGCAGTTCCTGCTAAAGTAGCAGACAACCCCTGCAGTTCCTGCTAAAGTAGCCGACAACCCCTGCAGTGCCTGCTAAAGTAGCCGACAACCCCTGCAGTGAATGCTAAAGTAGCCAACAACCATTGCAGTGAATGCTAAAGTAGCCGACCACCCCTGCAGTGCCTGCTAAAGTAGCCGACAACCCCTGCTAAAGTAGCCGACAACCCCTGCAGTGCCTGCTAAAGTAGCCGACAACCCCTGCAGTGCCTGCTAAAGTAGCCGACAACCCCTGCAGTGCCTGCTAAAGTAGCCGACAACCCCTGCAGTGTCCAATAAATAATGTGATCCATGTTAACCAATAATATTTATTTATTTATATTTTCAGTAAAAAATGTGAAGACCCAATGGACCAGCACACGCGATCAATATCGGCGTGAACTAAGCGACACATTGCGTAGTGGTGGTGGTGCGATTAAAAAGCGACCGTACTTATACACTCAACAACTTCGATTCCTAAAGGATGTAATGGATTTATGGCCGTAAGTATATATTTTTATTCTCACATTTATGACATGCCTCCTGTTTCCATCTTTTGTAGGTACAATCCCTCTTTGGGATGTAAGTCCCTTTTGCCCACATTGATCCTTCAAAGCAGTCAGCCCCAAACTGCGGCCTTGCAAATGTTAAAAACTAGAACTTCCACCATGTGCTGCTGTAGGCCGATTGCTATAAGCCAGGCATGCTCAACCTGCGGCCCTCCAGCTGTTGCAAAACTACAACTACCATCATTCCCAGACAGCCTGTAGCTATCAGCCTACAGAAGGGTATGATGGGAGTTGTAGTTTTTACAACAGCTGTAGGGCCACAGGTTGAGCATCACTGCTAAGCTGTCTGGGCAGTCTGGTAGTTGTAGTTTTACAACAGCTGGAGGGCCACAGGTTGAGCATCACTGCTGTAAGCTGTCTGGGCAGTCTGGAGTTGTAGTTTTACAACAGCTGGAGGGCCACAGGTTGAGCATCACTGCTGTAAGCTGTCTGGGCAGTCTGGGAGTTGTAGTTTTTCAACATCTGCAGGTCTGCAGTTTTGTCGATGCCTGCTTTTAATGGGCTGTAATTTCACCCTGGCAGCCTGCCTAATGTTTTCAGCGGATCATCCTATTGCTCCAATGCCCTCCATTGCCCCGCGCAAAATTGTGCAGGGCAAAGGAGGGCATGTAGACTGCCAATTTTTTATTTTTTTTTACATTGATTACCATGCTTAAAAGAAAAGGAATACTTACCTTACCAATCCACCGCTGCTGCACTTGTGATGCTGTTTAGTGTTTAAAATAAAAAAATAATCCAGTTTGTAAAAAATTATTACTATAGTAATGACTGTCTTTCTGAACGCCAGCACTACAGACAATCTGGAGGACGATCCTCGGTCAGTAGATTCTGATGAAACTCAGATACCGAATCCGAGTCCGCCTGTGCCTTCAGATCAGAACCCCATAGAAACCGACAGCCAAACAGACAATCCTGAACCCACCGACAACATCACCAGAGGAAACACCACAGTATTCTGGTTCCCGTCCTGCAGCATGGCGTAGGTCAAGAAATGTGCCAGTGGAAACCCAGCCACAAACCAGGGCCATGATTGACAGTCAGGTGCCTTGATTACTTGAAGAAAAATGATTCAGAGACTGCAGAGGAGAGTGATGTTGTGGTCACCCCATTTCTTAACCGTGTCCCAAGGAGCGTCATCCCCAATTTATGTCGCTAATGAACGCAGGTGTTGCACATTTTTTTCATTGCTGCAAGATCTGCAGAATTAGTTACCTTGTTGACCAATATAAAGTGGCGCATCCAGGGGACACCTTGGATGCACTCAACAAGCACCGGTCCTCAGCCATCGGGTTCCTCCCTACAATTTTCAACCCCCCCCCCCCCCCCCACCACCATCACTGTACAGCCAGATTGGCCTCCAAGTCAACGGGGGGGTCCCCAAATGAATGGTCAATCCACGTCCTACTAATAATGGCCCATATCAGGCCATGACCGTGGAGAGGGTCGGCCCAGCTCCACAAGGCTTGCTGGCCCATTCACCAGAGAAACTTTTTGAGCTGTAGGTTGTCTTGAAAATATTGTTTTTAATACCGTAGTATTAAAGTTTTTTTGATTTAAATAAATTTGTCATGTCTTTTTAAAAAAAGGGAGCATAGAATATCAGATTTGGAGTAATGTGGCAAATTTAGTCCTTCCCTACCCTTTTAACAGGATAGGGCAGCCGCTAAAGAAATACCATGAGTACCTGTGACATCAACGTTTTCACAGCTTGACAGAAGCCTCCGCCTTGCATAGCACATTAATTTTTAAAAAAAACAAGAAAATGCTGTTTGATCTGCACTATACATTGCAGAGCAAATGCAGGCATAGAAGCCTTCAATGATTGTGAGAAAGGCTCCATATTAAAAAATAATGCTATGTCAGGTTGAAGCAAATGAACGATGAAAAGTAAATTTTTGGATTGATCCAAATATAGGTGTTTACTTTTTAGAACGGGGGTTGTATATTTAGGGGCTTCCCATTACATCAACCTTACTACATTTGGAAACATCCAATTGTAATATGATGGACACAGTTTGCCCTTGGCGGCCTATTAACAAGATATGGTCCCAGTATATGATAGGTATGTTTCCAACAGTTTACACCGAGACCGATCACATATTGGGCACAGATCCTGGTGATAGGCCACCAATATGTAGACAAGTAATTGAAGTTAACCTGTCATCTACAAAATGCATTTATTAAATTGCAAGAAGTACCACTGAGTATCCGTAAGTTTTCAAATTGGCATTTTAACGTGCTTTTGTGCTGCAACAGGTTAACTTCAAATTATTATACAATAATTTAATACCGTAGGTTGATAGTAATGAGGTATTAGAGGGTATTTAGGGCCAAAATCAAATTTATTTTTAAATAAACTGGATTAAAGTGGTTCTACAGTTTGAAAACCGACAATCTATCCTCTGGATGATTGGTGATCAGATGCTGATGAGCTATCTAGAGGACAGATTGTCAGTTTAAATAAACTGCAGAACCCCTTTAAGCTATTTTATTGATTGTACAATGATACAAAATATTAAGTGTAAACTAATTTAAAATTGGCCCGAAAAAATACCCCAGCCCGCAAACCCACGTCAAGGGTCCTCATTCTCTTGCGAGTCCCTACTCTAACTAAACAACAACTGGGAAACTAACTAAACTAAACGTACTTATTGCAAACAGTTAATAATTATTCAGCGACTGCCATGGCAATTCTCCAGCCGGGCTGCAAAAAGTAGTCCGCGTAGAAATCACGAATACGCAGCCCTGCAGATCCGGTCTACCATGCAGTGTCTGGTCCACAACAAACCATGACGAGGTTCAGTATGGGTCCAGGTCAGCGTCGAAGGAAGCATCGT